>MU741881.1:0-30498 GCA_026770625.1 Nicotiana glauca
GTGACATATTTTTGTATTTTATATTAATTTAACAAATAAACATGTACAGACAAATATAAATAATTATCCAAAAATACCGCGAAAAATCTAAAAATTGCACACAAAGAAAAAATTATTTTATTTTGAATTTTTGGGAGTATTTCTCATATAGGGCAAAAATCACGTGCTCACACCTAAATCTTGAAGAAGAGCAGCTGGATGTGAAAACTGCATTTCTTCACGGAGATTTGGAAGAGGAGATCTATATGGAGCAACCAGAAGGATTTTAAGTAGCTGAAAGGAAACACACGGTGTGCAAACTGAATAAGAGTCTTTATGGGTTGAATCAGGCACCAAGGCAATGGTACAAGAAGTTTGACTCATTCATGAAAAGTCAAACTTACTGTCGAGCCCCCTTTTTCTCGCGAATTTGGGTTTATGACATTTGGGAGGACAACTAATTCCCTTTTAGGAATTGGGTTTAAGAGAAGTGAAGAGTCTCTACCTAATGATTAAAGTGCATTAGGACACTAAGAAGATTTTTTGTTTGGATAACCAGAGATAAGGTAAGGGCTTGAAATTATTTCGAGGGGAAGGTGTTAGGCACCCCTCAGAATCCACTAGTGTGGTTCCCGACCAAGCTATGGTTGTGACTTTAAGTACAAATAACATGTAAGCAAGTAAGATTTTCAAATAAGAGGAGATTTCACATAATGGTTACAAATTTGGTGAAGTTAAAAAAACCGGAGGAAATCTGAATTTTGAGGAAGAAAACAGTTTGAAATTTGAAAAAATAAACAAGTAAAGAGAGAGGGGTCCTAGGTTTTTAATATGGATCACCCCACATAACACCTGATAACCACTTATACACGTGGTGTTATCGCCTGGTCATCATATCCATATCTACCATTTCCCACCCCGCTAAGGTATTAAAGTGCAGAATAGTCTCGTTTTCTTATTGCACGATATTATCCGCCCCAATCCTATCAGTCCCGGAGGAATTTAGGACTACTAATCCTAAAGGGAAGGGATGTTGAGCTTTTATTGTTTCAAAGGTGAAAATACTAAGGCGACAAACAAGAACAAATATAACAAGTATGGGGAAAGCACATAAACAAATAAGGCTCAAATAGGCCTCCTTTGATCAAAGAAAAGCATATAGTTAGCATGTCTTACACGTACTGATTAAGGTCTAATTAAAACTAAAAGAGGTTGAGGCAAACTGATTTATTACATAGTTCAGGCAAGAAGCCCAAATCAGGCATGCCTACTAGTTGTAGTTAATAAAATCTGATTTAGTTTATAAGTTATCCTAAGGCTTGCCTAAGTGATAGACGAAACCTATAGGCATGATATCTACAGATTTCAGAAATAAGAGTATGAACTGATTACAGATCGATTCAGGTACAAAGAAAGTTGCTAGTTAAAAAGAAACGAGCACAAGTTCTACCACGTTATTGCTGCTAGTTTTCAAACTTACTAACGAATGAGGCTATTCAAATTTGAATTAGAACCCTTATAGACATGCTTTCTATGTGTTTGTTGACCTTAAAAAAATTGTTATAGACATAGAGAAGTGCAGAAATCTTATGACATGATATCTAAGCGTTGTGTGCTATCTGATTACATTTTTTGTTATTAGGACCTACAGACAAGTTTGCCTAGTGAAAAACGGGTATGCAAGAATCAGAAAAGATCTATAGGCATATTTTCTATGTGCGTGTGCATAAGCTATAGACATAATATTCTACATGAAAGTGCAGGATCGCAATAGTCATGTCATCTAAATGAGATGCAGAAGTTCTTATAGACATGGTAGCTAAATGAAATGCAAAAATCTTATATAGACATGGTAGCTAAATGAGATGCAGAAGTCTTATAGGCATGGTAACTATATGAAAAATGCAAAAATTCTTATAGACATGGTAACTATATGAAAAATGCAGAAATTAGAGATTCCTATAGGTATGGTATCTATATGAAAAATGTAGAAATTCTTATAGGCATGGTAACTATATGAAAATGCAGAAATTAGAGATTATCTACCCATATACATGCATGGTTACCCCTCCCTTTTCACTAGTCATGCCCAAAGTTTATTACAAAGTTATTACAGTCCAAAGAAAATAAAGTAAAGAAAAGACATCAGAAATTGAAAATTACAACCAAGGAGAGCCTGATTCAGACTTCCAGTCTGAAGTATGAAGTAAACCAACTCCCAAGATCAATGTTCAAAGCCTTTCTATCACTTGGGTGTGTCAGAACTACGGGCAGTGTTTACACCCAAATGTATCACCATATTAAACCAAAGTGCACTGTGGAAGGCTCAGCCCTCAGGTGTCCAAGTTCAGATGGAACTCAAGGTCCCAAGGCAAGGCTCACAAGAGGGCGGGCAGAACTTAGGAACTAAGAGGAAGAGTGCAAGTGCAGAATTACAAGAGGGAAAAGGGAAAGGGAACAGTACACATAGATACACATAAGGTTATAGGAAATGTGAAGTGGTAGAGGGGCAAGGATAGGCTAGTGGGCATACCCAATAATGGAAAATACTGGCACACCTCACAAGCCTGTTAGAACACATTATTTCAGAGGTTATGATCCTCTGAGGGATCCAATTCAAACCATGGACAATAACTTTGCATATTGTCATTTTTTAAACTATAACCCAAAGCACATAAAGGGAAATAGGGAGCAGACATTCACAGCAGAAACAAAGCCCAAAAGAAATCAACATGCTAGTTAAACATTAAACTCTGCAGTAATAGAAAGTAGACATGGATACAGAAAGCTATAAGTAAGCACATTGTGAAGATGCCGAAGCTTAAATTAGGACATACCAGTTTCAAAGAAAACAAGTAGAAAAAGAAGTAGCCTTGTAAAATCCAAAGTGCAAACAGGAAGGCAGAATACTATAAGTGTGACCTCAGAAAAGATTGTGAAGTTGTGAAGTCTGAAGTGTGTGATTGTTAGAAAATCGTGTGTTTTGAAAAAAAGAAAGGGTCATTTATTTATAGTGCAGAAGGCAGGCAGAAATAAGGTAAGAAAATATTTAAAGAACTGATTGTCAATTAACTACACAAAGCTCCATTTAATTAAGGGATTCAGGTTCAAACGGGCATAAGCCAATTAAGAAAAGAAATTAATGAACCTTTTGTGTAAAGCATGCTATTGAGGGCAAATATATAAAGGTTATTTAAGGACAGGTTTTTTGAAATACACGATTTTTGCAAATAAGGCAAGGGAATCAATTAACAGCCAATAAATCAGAGGTCAAAGATTTATTATGAATGAACCAAGTCAGAAAGATGGAAAAGGTTTTAACTTAAGGAAAGTCAGCAAACAATCGATTCGACCTATTTAAAAGGAATCCGAATCAATCACAAGTTTGAAAATCCTTTTAAAGGGGGACTCACCACATATAAAAAGCACACAGACACGTTATGCATGAAAGGAATTTGTCATAAAATCAGTAGAAATTCCAGTATATGAGAGTTCAGCAAAAATTCAGAATTGTATGAAAACAAAGATGTTCAAACTTAGTTCATAGACTCAAAGTTAGTCTGAAAAAATTAGGGGGTCTTTTGAGCAAACCCTAAAGCAAAGATGAGATAGCAGGCAATAGAATCGAAATCACGTTTAGAATTTTCAGAAAAGAGCATGCTTCTTCCACGACAAAACTCATGAGAAAACGTGACAACAAAATAACATGCCAACAATAGCAGGATTCAGAGGACGGAATGGAATATATAGAGGAGAACAGTTAAAGGAAACGTGCTTAAGAGGCTCGTTCTAGAAGAACTCAAACAAGGTTCAGTAGAAGACAAACGAAGAAACTTTAAGAGCTTAGTAGAAAAACATAGTAGAAGAACACAAGAACACCAGAAAAGTATAACAAAAGAACATATAGGAAAACGGAGTAAGATAAACATATGAGAACATGGCATAGAAAACACAGTAGAAGAATGGAATATAGAAAGCACAGTAGAGGAACACACGTGGTAGAAGAAAAACGTAAGAACATAGTAGAAAAGCATACGAGACCATAATATAGGAAAATATAGTAAGAGAAGCATATAAGAACATGATACAAGAACACAGTAGATACAAATACACATAAATGACAAAGAAAAATCATAAAAACATTTAAACATTTTTCAGAAAACCCTAGATCGAAAAAAGAAAGATTTTTGAAAGTGATTTTGAAAGAAAAGTCGGGAGAATCGCTTAAAAACTTCAAGTAAAGCACAAATACACAACGGATTTAAGAAGATCGGAGAAGAAAACCTCGAAGGGTTAGGGTTTCAAAAGAACCCTAAAATGAGAAAGGCTTTGAAAAGGTCACTGATTGGAGTCGGAGAAGCTAGAACCAAGCTCAAACAACCTTGATACGTCGAAGCAAAGACGGAGATGACCATGAGACCTCGAATCGGCAAAGGTCTGAGTGAAATCCTTTGAGGTGTTGCCTCGAAGCTTCAAGTATCAAGCACACAGGAGCAATAGGAAGTGAGTATAGGGGCCTCACAACCTGGGAAGCCATTGATTCCGGTGAGTTTCCCGGCAGAAGTGATTAGAGGCGGCTAGGGTTAGGCAAGGTTCGAGAGAGTTTGAGAGAGGAGAGGGGTTTCAAGGGCGGCGTCTCAGATGAAATGATTTAGGGTTGGGGAGTCCTGGAAATTAAAAAGGAAAGGGGGAATCGTGGTCGTTGATTAAAATGATCAACGACCTGGATCAAAAGGGAGAGTCGGGCGGGTTGGATAAGCGGGTCAGGGGTCGGGTTAAATTGAAAATGGGCTGGGTAATTTGGGATGGAAATTGGGTTAATTTGGTGGGGTGATTTGGGCTAAAATTAAAATAAAATAGGTCCAGCATTTAAATAGCCACTTTTCTCCTTTTTATTTTATAAAAATAGTAAATTGATTTCTAAAAATAAAAGGTGCTAAATTAATTAATAGTATACAAATATTAGATTAAAAATACTGGAATCAAATTTATAATTATAAACGCAATTAATTCTTAAAATAGGCTAAAATTATAATTATATGCAATTTAACTTTAAACATATTAAATAAATATGTAAAAATGTGTAAAAATCTCCTTAGCTATATTTTGGCATAAATATGAGAATAAAATAAGTTAATCACCAAAATGATAATTTGAGGAATGATTATTGATTTTTATACTGCTAAAATAGGGTAATAAATTGATTTTAAAATCTTTAAAAAATTAAAAAGATACTAAAACATTTGGACACACTTATATATGCATACATATCCTATTTTGAAAGGTATTTTTCATATAAAAATATACAGGAAAAAATTGGGTATCAACAACTGCTCCTCTTTACCCGAGAAGGATGAAAGAGTTGTCGGGTAAAGATATGATGACCAATTTTGACCGAGTAAAATGGTTTGAAGAGGTTGACCGTGATCTGGTTCCTGAGCTGCCTACATATCCCTGGTCTTACATGAATCAGGTCATATGTAGTTCAGGATCTGTTGGTGGAATATGCCGATGGAGATCTTTCAATAACGGACGTGATATTCAGGTTTGGGATGGATGGTTAAAGCCTAATAAGGCTGCGGGAACCGGGGCGGGATCGCTCCTGCTGAGACGGCCGTTGCTCGCAGCATTTACCTGCAAAGAGCAATACAAGCATATATTTTTCATAAATTTAAACGTGATGCAAGTTCTCGTTGGACCATGAATGTTGTCTTTGGATGGTTAGGATGACGTCCTTAGACCATGATGTCCTGGGCCATGAAGCGTATAATAAAGGATTTGCAGGCTATGAAATGCTACTCTTGGGCTATATGAATGATTCCTTCGAGCCATGATGCCTTTGAATAATGATGTGCGAGAATTGAAGGGATCTTCAGGCCATGATATGATGTTCTCGGGCCATGACAATGATGCCTCCGAACAATGACGCCCTCAGATAGTTTGGAAATTTTTTTAGCCCATGAGATACAGTAGGTGGCGATCTTTCAGCCGATGCAAGACATTAGGTGGCGATCTTTCAGCCATGCAAGATGTAGATAAAGGTGGCGACCTTTCAGCCATGCAAAATGTAAGTAAAAATAGCGATCTTTCAGCCGATGCAGGATTTAAATGAAGTGGCGATTTTCCAGCCGATGCAAGACATAAATAAAAGTGGCGATCTTTTAGCCGATGCAAAATGTAAGTAAAGGCGGCGATCTTTCAGACATGCAGGAAGTGAATAAAGCGGCGATATTTTAGCCATGCAAGATGTAGATAAAGTGGCTATATTTCAGCCGATGTAGGATTTAAATGAATTGGCGGTATTTCAGCCGATGCAAAATGTAAGTAAAGGCGGTGATCTTTCAGCCATGCAAGAAGTGAATAAGCAGCTATATTTATCCAAGATGTAGATAAAGTGGCGATATTTTAGCCGATACAGGATTTAAATTAAGTGGCGGTATTTCAGTCGATGCAAAATGTAAGTAAAGGTGGCGATCTTTCAGCCGATGCAAAATGTAAGTAAAGGCGGCAATCTTTCAGCTGATGCAAGTCGTAAGTAAAGGTGGCGATCTTTCAGCCATTCAAGAAGTGAATAAAGCGACGATATTTCAGCAATGCAAGATGTAGATAAAGTGGCAATATTTTAGTCGATGTAGGATTTAAATGAAGTGCGGTATTTCAGTCGTGCAAGGAGTAAAATAAAGTGGTGATATTTCAGTCATGCAAGTGCAAAATAAAGTGGCGATATTTCAGCTATGCAGATGGAGGTAGAGCTTAACCTCAGAAGGCAGAATGGTAGCCTTATGCAATGCAGGAAATGCAGATGGAGGTAGAGCTCAACCTCGGAAGGCAGAATGGTAGCCTTATGCAATGCAGGAAATGCAGATGGAGGTAGAGCTTAACATAGGAAGGCAGAATGGTAGCCTTATGCAATGCAGGAAATGCAGATGGAGGTAGAGCTTAACATTGGAAGGCACAATGGTAGCCTTATGCAAGAGATAAAAGGCAAATAGTAATAAAATTTCTTAGCTGATAGTTGGTAGCTCATTGTGATATTGTGGCTGCTAGGATATTGTATGCGGATAGCGACTGTGAATAGGTGTGACAGTTCTGAGAATTGTCTTCCTGAACAGTATGATTGAATAATATATTTGATGATTTTTTGACTTGGGTGCATGCATCCAAAGAAAAATCGTGAGTTTGTAAAGGGGAAAGGTTAGTTCGTGTCCCCGCCAACTTTGCTTGCTCTGTTTAGCTCTGATCTGATGACACGGTATGTATCATAGGGGTAGCATTGCTGAACAAAGCGATTTCGATAATAAACATGCATGAGTTTGTTAAAGATATGACATAAGTATATAAGAAATAGTTTTTAGATGAACCGATGACTGTGACGTGGTTCAGGACATTGCAACCTCTCTTGCTTTGGAATTTTGAGGGTCCTCCTCAAAATTCTGCCCTAGTTTAATGGGTTGATACTTCTGACGGTTGCTTACGATGATCGGCTGAAGTTACTTCGGAATGTTGAGCGTCCTCCTCAAAATTCTGCCCCAGTTTCTAATTGAGGGGGGGGTTAAAATGTTATTGAATTGTGACTGAACCCATAAGGCTGCCTACTTATCCCCTCTTAAACGGGAATCAGGTCAGACGTAGTTCAAATTACATCATATAGGAAAAGTATGAAATTACACATAGTAGCACTTGATTGCATCTGAATTGATTGGTTTTGGCTGAACTTCTCCGTGCATCTCTGCAAGTATGAGAGATCCTCCTGTTAGAACTCGGTGAACTATGTATGGACCCTGCCAGTTGGGAGAGAACTTCCCTTTGGCTTCATCTTGATGGGGGAAAATTTTCTTTAACACCAGATGCCCCGGTGTGAACCGTCTTGGCTTGACTCTCTTGTTGAAGGCTCTGGATATTCTGTTTTGATAAAGTTGATCATGACAAACTGCATGCATTCTCTTCCCATCTATGAGAGCTAGCTGCTCGTAACGACTCTTCACCAATTTTGCATCGTCGAGCTCGGCTTCTTGTATGATCCTTAAGGAAAGAATTTTTACTTCAACGAGGAATAACTGCCTCTGTACCATAAACTAACATATAGGGAGTTGCCCCAGTTGATGTGCGGACTGTGGTACGATACCCCAATAGAGCGAATGATAACTTTTTGTGCCATTGCTTATGCTTCTCTATCATTTTCCTCAATATCTTCTTGATGTTTTTGTTGGCGACTTCTACAGCTCCATTCATCTGAGGTATGTAGGATGTGGAATTCTTGTGTCTGATCTTGAAGGTCTCACACATAGCTTTTATTAAGTCACTATTGAGGTTGGAACCATTATCAGTGATAATTGATTCTGGAATCCCGAATTGGCAAACAAGTGATCGCGGACAAAGTCTGTCACGACTTTCTTAGTCACTGCTTTGTAGGATGCTACTTCGACCCATTTGGTAAAGTAGTCAATTGCCACTAGGATGAATCTGTGCCCGTTGGAAGCGGTCGGCTCGATTGGGCCAATAACATCCATTTCCCAAGCGGCGAAAGGCCATGGTGAGCTTGTTGCGTTAAGCTCATTTGGAGGTACCTTTATCATGTCTGCATGTATCTGGCAGCGGTGGCATTTTCAGATGTACTGGATGCAGTCTGTTTCCATGGTCATCCAAAAGTAACCAGCACAGAGGATCTTCTTTGCTAAGTCAAAACCGTTCATATGCGGACCACAGGTCCCGGCATGAATTTCCTCTAGCAGCTTAGATGCTTCCTTTGCGTCGACACACCTTAGTAATCCCAAATTTGGAGTCCTTCTATACAGAATTCCTCTGCAGCAAAAGAAATTGTTGGACAACCTTCGAAGTGTGCGCTTTTGAGTGGTGTTTGCAAGCTCTGGATATTCTCCTTTTGCCAAATATTCCTTGATGTCATGAAACTAAGGTTTTCCATCTGCTTCTTCTTCGACGTGAGCACAATAAGCTGGCTGATCGTGGATTTTTACCGGAATATGATCAATGAAGTTTGTATCCGGATGATGTATCATGGATGACGGGGTAGCCAATGCATCGACAAACTCATTCTAGACTCTAGAAACATGTTGGAACTCTGTCTTTGTGAACCTTTTCCTCAACTCCTGTACATGGTGCAGATAAGGGAGTATCTTGGAATTCTTGGTCGCCCATTCTCCTCGTACCTAATGTATGAGTAGGTCGAAGTCCCCAATCACTAGCAACTCTTGGATGTTCATGTTAATGGCCATTTTAAGCCCTAAGGTGCATTCTTCATACTCGGCCATGATGTTGGTGCATGGGAACCTAAGTTTGGCGGCTACCGGATAGTGCTGACCGACTTCTGATACTAGGACCGCTCCTATGCCGATTCCTTTAAAATTTGCTGCTCCGTCAAAAAACATTCTCCAACCGTCATAGGATTCTGCAATGTCTTCTCCTATGAATGATACCTCTTTGTCAGGAAAATACATTTTCAGGGGTTCGTATTCTCCATCCACAGGGTTTTCAGCAAGGTGATCCGCTAGTGCCTGTCCTTTGACTGCTTTCTGGGTCACGTAAACAATGTCGAATTCACTCAGCAGGATCTGTCACTTGACGAGCTTACCCGTGGGCATGGTCTTCTGAAAGATGTACTTCAAAGGATCCATCCTTAATATGAGATATGTAGTATAAGCATAGAAGTAGTGCCTCAGCTTCTGGGCCACCCAAGTTAAAGCACAGCAGGTGTGTTCTAACAAAGAATATCGGGCCTCGTACGGAGTGAACTTCTTGCTAAGGTAGTAAATGGCATGTTCTTTCTTTCCTGTCTCATCATGTTGCCCCAGGATGCAACCGAAGGCACCATCCAATACTACGATGTAGAGTAGCATAGGTCTACCCGGCTCGGGCGGGACAAATTGGTGGCGTTGACAAGTATTCTTTGATTCTGTCGAAAGCTTTCTGGCAGTCATCAATCCATTCGGTGGCGGTATCCTTCTTCAACATCTTGAAGATCGGCTCACAGATAATTGTAGATTGTGCTATGAACTGGCTGTTGTAGTTAAGTCTCCCCAAGAAGCTTATCACGTCTTTCTTGTTCCTTGGCGGTGGCAATTCTTGAATGGCATTGATCTTCGATGTATCCAGTTCTATTCCCCGATGACTCACAATGAACCCAAGCAATTTTCCAGCTGGATCCCCGAATGCACACTTTGCGGGATTCAGTTTCAGGTTGTATCTTCTCAGTCTGTTGAAAAATTTCCTCAGATCTTCCATGTGATCAATGGCTTTCTTGGATTTGATGATGACATCATCCACATATACTTCGTTCTCCTTGTGTATCCTGTCATGAAAAATGGTAGTCGTGGCCCTCATGTAGGTGGCCCCTGCATTCTTTAACCCAAACAACATCATTTTGTAGCAGTACATTCCCCACGGCATAATGAAAGCCGTTTTCTCAACATCTTCTTCATCCATACAGATTTGATGAATACCCGACGAAACAATCTACAAATGATTGCAACTCGTGCTTGGCGCAATTGTCTATCAGGATGTGTATGTTTGGCAAGGGAAAGTCATCTTTTAGACTAGCCCGTTGAGATCCCGGTAGTCGACACAGACGCTAACCTTCCCGTCCTTCTTCGGTACTTGCACAATGTTGGCTAACTATATTGGATATTCCACTACCCTGAGAACCTTAGCTTTGAGTTGCTTAGTGACTTCTTCCTTTATTTTCAAACTCATGTCTGGCTTGAATTTTTTTGAGCTTCTGTTTTACCGGTGGACATGTCGGATCAGTCAGCAGTTTGTGGGCCACAATAGATGTACTCAGCCCTGTCATGTCGTTGTACGACCAGGCGAATATGTCCTTATATTCTCTTAGAAACTCTGTGTATTCCTCATTTTCTTATGGTGACAAATGAACGATGATCCGTGTTTATTTGATATTTTCTGCATCTCCCAGGTTAACAATCTCAGTCTCGTCCAGGTTGGACTTAGGTCTGTTCTCACAATTCTCAACTTCTTTAATAATTTCTTCCGGTATATCATCTTTCTCTGAATCTATGTTCGTTTGTTGCATTGTCTCGTTCCATATCACAGTCATTGGTTCATCAAGATAAGTAATAGTAATGTTGTATAAGTAAAGTAATGAGAGAAAATAATAAGAGTAAGATTTATAAGAAAATCGAAAGGCTTTGATAAATTCCATAAATGTTTTGAACATTGGAGCTCTTTTTTGCAGAAAAATAAAAATGCAAAAAGGAAAGTAACACTAGTAAAATAAAATAGTGCATGATGCTTGTTCAGCCTTGCTACCCTGAGGCTCGTCGGGCTCTAGTGGTTCTGACGGTCCAGTTATTGAGGCACGCTCCTCTGATTACAGCCTGTATGGAAGGTCCTTCCTTCACCTCCTCCTAAAAAATGACACAACAATCCATAGTATCGTTTTCTAGGAACAAATTCCTCACTACTGCCAATGCTTCTTCTTCTTCTGACCCGTAAATAACTTCGGCCGGCTGGAAAGTCTGCTCCAAACGGGGTATTGGTTGCTCCAAAAGATAGTAAGGGTTGCGCTATGGTGGCGACCAGTGGTTGAACTCCTCCCAAGTATACGTGTATCCCAATACGAAGGTGGTGCTATGTTTCTTGAGCTTGATGGGCTTAGCGATACCTTGGAGTTTCTTGCCAAGTCCATTGCCAGGTTCATACCCGCTCCAGTTTAATATGCTTTCAATTTTGCTATCCCACTATTTATCTTAATCAACGTCGTTGACTTGCTCGATGTTGTGGTAAGTTTCCCCGCCTATCCATCTCTTTCCTCCAATTGCTGGAATGGTCTGGCGACTATATATAGGATTGCTACCATCGCCGTGAATGATCACCTCTTGGTGGTTCCACTCAAACTTCACAACCTTATGTAGTGTTGATGCTACGGCCCCAGCGGCATGAATCCATGGTCGTCCCAACAACAGATTGTAAGATGCCGGTACGTCTATCACATGAAAATCAACATCAAACCAAGTAGGTCTCATTTGCAAATACAAGCTAATTTCCCCAATAGTAGACCTTTGAGAACCGTCGAAAGCTTTGACGTTGATGGCCCCGTCCTTGATCTCATGCAGCCTTTTTCCCAATGTCCTGAGTGTTACCAACGGACATATATTGAGATTGGACCCTCCATCAACCAGGATCCTGGTGATAAAATAATCTTTGCACTGTACAGTGATGTGTAATGCCTTGTTGTCTCAACCCTTCTGGCGGCAACTTATCTTCGTGGAAAGTAATCTCGCAACTTTCCAATACCTGGCCCACCATATTCGCCATCGCTCTACCGGTGATGTTACTTGGTACATACGCCTCGCTCAATATTCTTAACTAGGCATTCTTGTGTGCATCGGAACTTTGTAGCAAGGCGAGGATAGAAATCTGTGCCGGTGTCTTGTTCAGCTGATCAATGACTGAGTATTTGTTGGCTTGTATCTTTCTCCAGAGATCGTCGGGCCCAGTTTCAGTGATGTTTGGACGACTAGAGGCCTGCTTGCTTGACTCAGCCAAATACTCTGGGGTATAAACCCTGCCAGTTCTTGTCATACCCTGAGCTGCAACGGCTTCCCCGAACTTGACCTTCCCCTTTCTTCTAGCCTCGGCTGTGTAGTCCCAAGGTATGGCCTTTGTATAAAATGGTTTTACTTCCGACATTGCCACTGGGATTGGCGCGTCTATCTCTACTCCGAACGGAGCAGGCACTTAGGTGGTACGACTGCAACTTCAAAGGTTGTAGGTGTGTTTGCTGGTGATATGAAATCAACCTCAATCGGCGCTGGCGTATTTGCCGAGGGTGGTGCTTCAAACTCGAGTGGTATGGACATGTTTACCTCGACGTCCCCAGAAGGATGAATCTGGACTACAATCGGATTAAGGGTGACTACTGGCTTCTTTGGATCGTCGCCTTCTGTGATTAAATCGATTGATCCCTTGGGGTCCCAGTCATCCTATATTTCAATCATGTGAACGTCTCTGCCCTTGTGGTCTGGCAGAGGGTTATTGCGGACATTCGGAGCAGGCTCCTTTGCCACAATAATCTTATTGTCAATCAAAGTCTGGATCTTATCCTTTAGAGAGCGGCATTCATCAATGGTATGTCCTTTCATGCCGGAATGTTATGCACAAGATTTATTTGGATTGACCCACTAAGAAGGGTTTTCGGGGGTTATGGTAGGGATAGGGGTAACATAACCAGCAGCTTTGATCCTTTCGTACAGCTGATCAATTGGTTCAACAATGGCGGTATACTGTTTGGGAGGTCTGCGGTCAAAATTTGGTCGAGGTCTAGGGAAGTTTTGACGTGGGGGAGGTGATGGATAGTTGGATGGTTGGGTGTTATAGGCTTGGTAAACATGTGCCGGTTGAGAGTATTTAGGTGAAGTGGGCTGATATGCGGGAGGTGGAGATGACTGATAAGTGGGTGTCGGAGTTTGGTAAGTGGGTGAGGGTGCTTGGTAATTTGGCGTAGATTGATATGTGATTGGAGGTATCGGGTATGTTTGGTACACTACAACAAAAATGGGTTTTACCGGCAATTATTCAATGGCAATAACATTATTGCCGCTACTTTATTTCTCCAGACCAAATAATACCGGCAGATAAGCTATAGCCAGAAAAAGGTACATTTTTTCCAGCAATTATAAGAAATAGCCGGTGAATGTTAATAATTTCAACATATATTTTAGTCATATTTCAGTTCCATCCAATTATTTCACTCTAAATGTTCCCTCCTTTGATGAAAAATAAAATATATCTGCTCACATTGCCCTAATCATCCATTCCCTCTTTGTAAACCACAAATATGCAAAGTCCTAAATAGCACCTTCCTATTTAGTCTCGTCTTCTCCATTCTGCGACACAAATTCTCGAAGAGAATCAGGTTTGCCGATGCTATTCTCTAATCACTTATTAATTTTAGATCTATTTTCTGCTTTGGATATGCTTATTTATGGTTCATGATATTTTTTTTTGGTGTGTTTATTGTTAATATTCATGTGTTTATGTAGATTTAACTGTGCGTATTACTTTTATATTGTTAATTGGAATCTCCACTAAAATTTGAGAGCAAAATCGGAGACCAAAATTTGAGAGTAGTTACAATACACAATTTTTTGATTGATTTGAGAAACAAAGAAAGAAAAATAAATCTCGTATCCAACATTTTTGCTTCTCGTTGTTTTTCTTAGATCCAAAAGGCTTCAAAGTTTCATATGTCATTTTAGTCGAGCATTTTCGCAGCTAACCTATTTGTGAAAATGCCAGTAAGACTACTTACCAAGAAATAAGTTAGAATCTTAATTGTGGAAGCACATATTGCTACTGCTTTTGGCATGAAATGAGTAGTTATTTTCTTACAGCAATTTTGAACGTCAAGTAGATGAGAATTGTCCTGTTATTCTTAAATAGTGCTTGCATGACATAGGAGGTGCATAGCCGATAACACTATCATAAAATTCTATTTTTTCATCTAATTAGTATTGTATATACTAGTTGTGCTATTATTTGAAGGGCACTTCAAATGGAATGTTCTTTATCTTAAATAAGATGACTTTCATCCTGCTGTTGTTGCCTTATTTCTGATGTCATTTTCTACGTGCAATTGAATAGGATGGCTCAGGAATTGGTGGATTACTTGGTGCAAATTGATGGATTAAATACAAGCGTGATAAATTGATCAATTCATTATGTGTGTTTCTGTTTATAACTTTTATTTTCTCTCTCTTTTATTCTACGAATTTGTGATAAACTGTTTTCATGTACAAGATCTTTAGGTATCCCTTTTTTTTCATAAACTAGAATGAACCAAGTCTCAGAAGTTGGATGGTGCTAGTCTAACAATTATTATTGTGTGTGCACCAGTTTTTGTGTAATTTGGTTTTGCAACATGAACTATCTTGTAATATCTCAAAGCTTAGTGAAAGTATTACAATAGATGAGCTTAATAAATACCATCTGCTTTGTCAAAAAGAAAATTTAAAGATTTAATTAATTTTGTAAATTAGATTTATATTGCAAAACATCATTTCATTATATCTGAAGTGGCAACTCTTGAATGAAGCTTCCTTTTTCGTCAGTTCTCACTTCAGATAGTGTTTATTCCACCCCTTCCCCCCACCTTCCGCCCTAACTTAAAGGTTTGAAATCATGTTAATCCATTTGTCTTGCTTCTCTTCTGAGCTCGAAAGAAGAGATATATCGGCCCACAAGTTTTTCACTGCTGGAAGTTTACATTGGTTCTTAATATTAATATCTCTTCCAATAGGTCACTGTATGTTCTAGATGCAACTCAAGGAAGTCATAAGACACCCGAGGAAGCAAATATGAAGCTTATGAAAGAACCTAAGGTATTACTGATTCTTATCATAGTAGCTTCATAGCTCCAGAACTGTGGAAAAGCTTCTTAACTGGAAACAATTTCATATATGTTACCGTTTTCCTTATTTTTTTCCTCTTTTATTTTACTTATTTCTCGTTCTCCTTTTTTATGTTTCATCGCTAAGGTGATTTGGGGTTGTGAATTATCATGTTTAGCAAAAAGGGTCAACAGAAATGGCAGTACTCATGTTGAAGTATCATGTTTAGCAAAAAGGGTCAGCAGAAATGCCAGTACTCTTGTTTTACCAGATAAAAGGCAGCTTAATTGTGATCTTGCAGGCCCCTCAAGAATATGACATTCTTGCTATACCTTTGACCAGCTCGGCTATAAAAATGTTAACATCGAAAAAGGGGACACCGGAAGAGTGGCGGCAGTATTTATCAATGTTGCCAGCAGCCCCTTAGTAGCAACGTAAGGATGCATCTTGTAAATTCTCTTCCTTGTGCAGAAATAATAGCAGTCGGAAATTCAATCTGAAATACCAAGACTCAGTTGTACCTCTATGTACCTGTAAATGTTTCTCTTCACCCCTACGTGGTTGTATATATGATAAATGCTCAAAGGCTCTAGCAAACCATTGGAGTTCCTAGTAATTGGTAGTATGCATAGGTAATCTTACTCACGGTTATCCTCCATTGAAGCAATGACAAATAAAATGAGATATCGACTTGATCCTTCATAATTGCACAATATAGTTGAAGGTGCATTCTCTCCTCTAAATAAGAAAAAATGTGTGAAGGGACCAAGATTAATTTTATTTTCTTGGGATAGAGCTATTAATCTTTTTCAGTTGTTTCTCCTTTTTACTGTATACTGGATTTGTCCCTTGTCACTCTTTCTAAAGTTGAGCAAATAGATAATTTTTTGTTTCGTCTCATATATTTTATTTCTTTTTTTTTATTGTGAGATTTTCTTTTGCAGCTTCCTCCACTTTTGATGCTTTCTACTGCAAGTGCAACATTTTGAGGTATGGGCATAGATTGTATCTTTTTGCTAAATACAAAATTTTTTCTTTTGTCGTCTTACAGTGATCATGTCGTTATTCTATCTGCAGTATTGAAATAATCTAGCATAAACTACTTATATTCCATCTACCCTTTTATATTATTTCATACCTGTTGATATCCAAAAGAACTTATAGTGCAATAGGAACTTGACTTGAATTGTTGAAGCCATATACTAATTTTTCCTAAGCTTAATGGATGACTGACTTTTCTACTAGTATTGATTTTAAGGAATCTCTTCTTTTTATATTTTTTTCTTGAATTTCTGACTATCTAAGATAAAAAGTTTTACTTGATATCGGGTCTAATAAACAGTAGGATAAATTTCTTTGTAAAGACCTTGAATTACTACAAGGTCGTGGAAGCTTACAAGGTTAGTAGAAGCTCCTCTTTTAGCTTTAGCATATTTTGATCGACTTTGAGTCAACTATTTTTACCATAAGTCACGAGAAGTCGCTAAATATCCCAATAGAAGCTGCAATATATTATCATGGAAAAACAGTAAAGGTAAAAGTGGAGGATTGATATAGAAATATGACTAATAATAGTCAATAACACATCAAATAGTTAGCATGTTACTCCCAATGTTAATTATTTGCCATAACAGTTGTCCAGGTAGTTGCACAATTTATTTGGTGATTGGGTGGAGAAAATCTTGTTCATATTGATGATTATTAATAAAGAGGGTGTTTTCTCGCATGGATTAGGTTCTGTTTGAGCACTTGCACGAATTATAATATTATAACTTGGTAGTAAGACTATATTCTATTACCTGGCCATGCTATTGAAATTTAATTTGTTTTATAATTGCAGGATTGTATTACGATATTCAGAGCTTTCACGTGTGAAGTCTTCAATAATCAAGAGTTGGAGAAACTTTAATGTGTCATTTATCTTATAGTATTGTAGCTACATGATAAGCGTTTTAGCTATTTGATGACATCAGTTATTAGATGCCAATTGACTTGTTATTAGATTCAAATAGGTTACTTTTTTGGTCTTTATGCTAATGACACTTCTAAAATTACGCTTGTTGTGGATTTAATGAAGTGTATTGAGCCTTTTAAAATGAATTTTATTAGTATTATTTTTCAGTATGAATCGACATAATGAACGAATACTAGAAATTATGAAAATTGTTAATAATTTTTTTGGCAATAAAAAAACACCATTAAAATATTTAGCAATAAAATGGATCTTTTATTGGCCATAACAGAAAGCCATCAAAAATACGGATAAAAGCGAATTTATAAATATTTTATAGTGGCCATTATAATTGTTGCTAAAAAAGTTATTTTTATTGATAATTAATCGGGTCTTTACAGGCAATAGTAAAAGCCACAAATTATATGACATAGAAAATTTGATCGGAGCTTTAGTGGCAATTTAATTGCCGCTATATAATAGCCAGTAAAACTCATGAACTTTTAGCGGCAATAATAGGAGCCTTTACCAGCATTCGTTGTAATAGCCGCTAAAACCTTTAGCGACGAGGGCTACACCGGCCATTAGTTAATTGCTGGTAAAAGTTTTGGCGGCAATTTTGATTGCCGCTAAAGATATAAATAATTGCCGCTAAAAGTTATTTTTGTTGTAGTGGTATTTGATAGGGGATTTGTTCCTCTGTGCAACCATTACAGCACTTACGTCCCTTTTCTTGGACGTGCCACCAGATTGTAAAGCCTTATTGGTAGCTTGCAAGGCTTCAAAGTTCGTCACCATACCACTCTTGATGCCTTCCTCGATCCTTTCTCCTAGCTTGATGATATCAGAAAATTTATGATTTTCAATCAGCATCAACCTCGCATAATATTGCGGGTCCTGAGCCCGGACGAAGAACTTGTTCATTTGCTCTTCCTCCAAAGCAGGCCTAACCTTAGCAGCTTCTGATCTCCATCGAGTAGCATATTCACGGAAGGTCTCTGTGAGTTTCTTCTTTAAGTTTTGGATGTAGAACACATCTGGCACATTCTCTATATTAAACCTGAATCTATCCATGAAATCATATGCCATGCTTACCCAGTTCGACCACTTCTTCGGATCCTGGCTAATGTACCAAGAAAGGCGTCTCCCTTCAAACTCCTCATGAAAAACTTCATGCAGATTTTCTCATTTCTTCCCACTCCAACCAGCTTGTCACAATATGTTCTCAAGTGAACCCTGGGATCCCAAGTTCCGTCAAACATTTCGAACTTGGGAGGTTTGCACCCATCAGGCAGTTCGACATCAGGTTGTATGCACAGATCTTCATAGTTTAGCCCTTCAATCCCTTTACTACCTTCAACGCCTTGAATCCTACTAGTTAAATTTTTAATCTCTTCAGCCAGATTTTTGATGAGCAAGTCCTTATCATTGGATTCAGGTGTGCTTGAGATGGGCTGGGTAGAGTGCGGCACAGTCTCCACGTAGATAGGGGTATTGTGTTGGGTGTGGCAGTGGTCATTTGTGGAGTTTTGGAGTTCTGGGATGATTAGTGGGGTGTTACTGGAGGTGTGGCAGGTATTGCACTGGCGGTGAGGAGCGAGGTGTTTTGTTGCTTTGGGATGTTTTGCGGAGGTACAGGATTCTGAGTATTTGGAAAAGTAACCTCGGGAGTGGCGAGGGAAAATGATAGTCTTGCCAAATTCCGGACTTGATCAAGTTCTTCCTGAAATTTCAACAGCTTTTGTTCCAATTGGGATGCGTTTTCCTTGGTGACCTCTACCCGTTCAGTTGAGTTGTTCAAATCTTCCATTTTTCCTTTGTTTTTGTGTCTGACAGGACTGGGAGAAGGAGTAGGTGGAGGGCCCTTGGATCTTGTAAAATATGATGATGTTGCCAGAGTTCGTGAACTAACCTTTGCGGAGGGGAATAAACAAAAAGTAAAACAAAAGGGTAACAAGTCAATGAGGATCATCAGAAAAATGTTGCAATATTTTAAAAACACATAGTGCTGAAATATAAAGCACGTCCTAATTTGGGGACCTTGTTGTTCCCGAGTTAGGCCTAGCGACAAGTTAATTTGGAGAACTTAGGATGCTAAATGCTTCATTTTATTGATAAAAAGTAGACGAATCCCAAATCGATACTAAAATAACAAGAAATTAAAAGTCACTAATGGTCATTGGCCTTATTACACTCATAAAACGAAAGAGCAAATTCCTATCTACTTTTTCCTAGAAGGACCTTCCCCAGATTTGGCATCATTGGCTCCATCGAACAGCTTCCCTAGCTCGCGCAGTCCTAGCAGCAAGTAAGCTCTGTCCAGATGTCCGCCTTCATTTCCTTCAGCAGTCAATCTTCGACCCTCTTCAGAAACTTCTTTTCCAATTCTACTATACCTCGTTCCAGATAGACCAATCGTTTGTTGGCGCTGACAACCATATCCTTTCACTCTTCGATTAGTTTTTGATTTGCATCCTGTATCTCACGGTGCTCGTTTTCACATTCCCAAATCCTCTTATGCAGTTGGTTGTACTTGACCTGTGCTTCAGCTTTTTCATCGATGATCCTGTGACCTCGAACAAACCCAGATTGACCCAAACTGTTGTGATTATCCTCTAGCCAGCCTGAATAGTATGGGGTACAACCAGCATGGTATATGTCTGGTTCGATGGTGTCCTTTCCCAATACAATCTTGCAATGAAACATATGCTGAGCCTGGCACCTGTGTGGACTATCGTCATTCTGGAAGTCAACTCAGAAGTGACTCATCTTGTCAACCATTGGTATAACCTGCTTCCTACCAGCTTGTCTCATAACTCGGAGAGGGACATAAGGGTAGGTCCCCCTCAAACCGATCAGTATCAGAAATGGTGCATCCCTGGATCGAATGATGAATTCTTCAGTGGGGAACCACTCGAATATCCATTGTACTCGGTCTTCAGTCAAATTATCAAAGAGTTCGACCCATTCTCTAGCATTCTCTGGTTGGGCGAACATGTTGGGCATTTAATTCATTCGCTTCGGATGATGAAAAGCGATATGATTATCCCAGTCCCTTTTCGATGGATTTCCTGTCGGTACTTACCCCTTTGGAGATGTTCCATGAGCCAAAGTTGAAGTAGCAGATTACAACCCTCAAAATGTTTGGCTCCCTGTTGACACCTTTCTAGGGCTCGGTATATCTCTGCGGTGACCATTGGTACGAGACTGAATGGTTGTCCGTCAATTCCTTCCATTAGAGTTTTAGCGATCATAGCTAGCCTGGTATGGATCCTTGCTTTCTTCATTGGAACACTATCAACCCCAAGAAACAAAATATGAAGACAAATACCCTTTGGTGAATATGCCCCAATGATGTAAGGACAAATTCAACAGGATAAGTACGGTAAGATTTGTTGTGCATGTACCTCTTGTACAAATAGTCAAAGGGAATGTATGACTCCTTCAAACATGTCAAGTCTGAATTCTTCTTTAGACCCATCATTTTAAGAAAACCTCTACCTTTGCAGTTTTCCGGCATTAACAAACCCAGAGTTTCCCACGGTATTCCAGCCAGTCCTCCTATTTCCTCAAGCGGGGGTGCCATCTCAATGTCTCCAAAGCAGAACACAGACCTATCACAGTACCAAAATAGAGTGGCAGCTTCTATGATTTTGTTGTTGGGTTGAATAAGGGACATTTCCTAGATATTTCCTGACAAGAGTATGATCACTGGAATGAAGATCCTCCCACCAGCTTAACAATTTTGGGTAAATGTTGGTGACCATGCCGAATCTGGAGACTTTGTGCCTCATATTTCTGACAAAAGGTTAGGCCCTTACCCCCTCTAGACTCGACTATTTAATATCAACAATTATCATAACAAGCATTTAGTTCTCCAAATAAATACACAAAACGTGGTAGCGTCCGTTTGAGTTTTGGGGAAACCCGGTGGACTTTGGACAAGGCTATCTTAAAGAGTCATTATGCGGACAACATAACTGACTCAGCTAGGTTTGACCATGATGCATGCACAATTAAAAAGAGTAAGGCTTCTATGGGGTATTAGACTGGTACCCTTGAGCGGACAACTCAAGAGGGAAAGGCGCGGAGCCGTCGACTACACCGTTGATCGACAGGTTTTACTGCAAATATGCCTTTGCCAGATTTAGGGGGTGATAATATCGAAAGAGCGCAACCACTCAGTATAAGCGTTGCTATGGTATTTTGTTTGGCACGAGTGAAATATGATATTGAAAATACGCTTATGCAATAATAAAATAAGTTGTCATGTATTTGCACATTCATAATAATAATTACAATAATCTAAAACAGTAATACAAGAATGCAATAAAGGAAAGCAGTAAAAAGAAATAAAGAAAAGAAATAAAAAGACAAGTCAGTTTCATAGTAGAAGAGGGAATTAAATGATTAAAACAAGAAAAGTCATATAAGAGATGTAAAGTCACAAGAATAGCCTGATATGGTAAAAGCCTAAAAGAATTCCCCAGCGGAGTCGCCATGCTGTCGCACCCTCTTTTTCTCGCGAAATTGGGTTTATGACATTTGGGAGGACAACTCGTTCCCTTTTGGGAATTGGGCTTAAGAGAAGTGAAGAGTCTCCACCTAATGATTAAAGTGCATTAGGACACTAAGAATGGTTTTTGTTTGGAAAACCAGAGATAAGGTAAGGGCTTGAAATTATTCCGAGGGGAAGGTGTTAGGCACTCCTCAGAATCCACTAGTGTGGTTCTCGGCCAAGCTATGGTTGTGACTTTAAGTACAAATAACATGTAAGCAGGTAAGATTTTCAAATAAGAGGAGATTTCACGTAATGGATACAAATTTGATGAAGTTAAAAGAAACGGGAGGAAAGCTGAATTTTGAGGAAGAAAACAGTTTGCCATTTGAAAAATAAACAAGTAAAGAAAGGGGTGTCCTAGGTTTTTAATATGGATCACCCCACAACACCCGATAACCACTTATACACGTGGTGTTATCGCGTGGTCATCATATTCATATCTACCCTTTCCCACCCCGTTAAGGTATTAAAGCGCAGAATAATCTCGTTTTCTTATTCCATGCTATTACCCGCCCCAATCATATCAGTCCCGAAGGCATTTAGGACTACTAATCCTAAAGGGAAGGGATGTTGAGCTATTATAGTTTCAAAGGTAAAAATACTAAGGCGACAAACAAGAACACATATAACACGTATGGGGAAAGCACATAAACAAATAAGGCTCAAATAGGCCTCCTTTGATCAAAGAAAAGCATATAGTTTAGCATGTCTTACACGTACTGATTAAGGTCTACTTGAAACTTAAAGAGGTTGAGGCAGACTGATTTATTACATAGTTCAAGCAAGAAGCCAAAATCAGGTCTGCCTGCTGGTTGTAGTTAATAAAATCTGATTCAGTTTATAAGTTATCCTAAGGCTTGCCTAAGTGATAGATGAAACCTATAGGCATGATATCTACAGATTTCAGAAATAAGAGTATGAACTGATTACATATTGATTCAAGTATAAAGAAAGTTGCCAGTTAAAAAAAAACGAGCACAAGTTCTACCACGTTATTGCTGCTAGTTTTTAAACTTACCAACGAATGAGGCGATTCAGATTTGAATTAGAACCCTTATAGGCATGCTTTCTATGTGTTTGTTTACCTTAAAAAAAATATTATAGAGCAGAAATCCCATAACATGATATCTAAGCGATGTGTGCTATATGATTACATTTTTTGTTATTAGGACCTACGGACAAGTTTTCCTAGTGAAAAACGGGTATGCAAGAATCAGAAAAGACCTATAGGCATATTTTCTATGTGCGTGTGCAGAAGCTATAGACATAATATTCTACATGAAAGTGCAGGATCGCAATAGTCATGGCATCTAAATGAGATGCAGAAGTTCTTATAGACATGGTAGCTAAATGAAATGCAGAAATCTTATATACACATGGTAGCTAAATGAGATGCAGAAGTCTTATAGGCATGGTAACTGTATGAAAAATGCAAAAATTCTTATAGACATGGTAACTATATGAAAAATGCATAAATTAGAGATTCCTATAGGCATGGTATCTATATGAAAAATGCAGAAATTCTTATAAGCATGGTAACTATATGAAAAATGCAGAAATTAGAGATTATCTACCCATATACATGCATAGTTACCCCTCCCTTTTCACTAATCATGCCCAAAAGTTTATTACAAAGTTATTACAGTCCAAAGAAAATAAAGTAAAGAAAATACATCAGAAATTAAAAATTACAACCAAGGAGAGCCTGATTCAGACTTCATGTCTTAAGTATAAAGTAAACCAACTCCAAAGATCAATGTTCAAAGCCTTTCTATCACTTGGGTGTGTCAGAACTCTAGGCAGCGTTTACACCCAAATGTATCACCATATTAAACCAAAGTGTAATGTGGAAAGGCCAACCCTCAGGTGTCCAAGTTCAGAGGGAACTCAAGGTCCCAAGGCAAGGCTCACAAGAGGGGGGGGCAGAACTTAGGAACTAAGAGGGAGAGTGCAAGTGCAGAATCCCAAGAGGGAAAAGGGAAAGGGAAACAGTACACATAGATACACATAGGGGTATAGGAAATGGGAAGTGGTAGAGGGGCAAGGATAGGCTAGTGGGCATACCCAACAATGGAAAATGCTGGCACACCTCACAATCCTGTTAGAACACTTTGTTTCAGAGGCTATGATCCTATGAGGGATCCAGTTCAAACCATGGACAATAACTTTGCATATTGTCATTTTTTAAACTATAACCCAAAGCACATAACGGGAAATAGGGAGCAGGCATTCACAGCAGAAACAAAGCCCAAAAGAAATCAACATGCTAGTTAAACATTTAACTCTGCAACAGTAGAAAGTAGACATGGATACAAAAAGTTATAAGTAAGCACATTGTGAAGATGCTGAAGCTTAAATTAGGACATACCAGTTTCAAAGATAATAAATAGAAAAAGCAGTAGCCTTGTAAAAGCCAAAGTGCAAACAGGAAGGCAGAATACTATAAGTGTGAGCTCTGAAAAGATTGTGAAGTCTGAAGTGTGTGATTATTAGAAAATCGTGTGTTTTGAAAAAAAAAAGGGTCATTTATTTATAGTGCAGAAGGCAGGCAGAAATAAGGTAAGAAAATATTTAAAGAATTGATTGTCAATCAATTACATAAAGCTCCCTTTAACTAAGGGATTCAGGTTCAAACGGGCATAAGCCAATTAAGGAAAGAAATTAATAAACCCTTTGTGTAAAGCATGCGATTGAGGGCAAATACATAAAAGTTATTTAAGGATAGGTTTTTTGAAATACACGGTTTGTGCAAATAAGACAAGGGAATCAATTAACATACGGTAAATTAGAGGTCAAAGATTTGTTATGAATGAACCAAGTCAGAAAGGTGGAAAAGGTTTTAACTTAAGGAAAATCAACAAACAATCAATTCGACCTATTTAAAAGGAATTCCTAATCAATCACAAGTTTGAAAATCCTTTTAAAGGGGGAGTCGCCATATATAAAAAGCACACAGACACGTTATGCATGAAAGAAACTTGTCATAAAATCAGTAAAAATTCCAGTATAGGAGAGTTCAGCAAAAATTCAGAATTGTATGAAAACAAAGATGTTCAAACTTAGTTCAGAGACTCAAAGTTAGTCTGAAAGAATTAGGGGGTCTTTTGAGCAAACCCTAAAGCAAGGATGAGATAGTAGGCAATAGAATCGAAATCACGTTTAGAATTTTCAGAAAAGAGCATGCTTCTTCCACCGCAGAACTCATGAGAAAACGTGATAGTAAAATAACATGCAAACAATAGCAGGATTCAGAGGACAAAATGGAAAATACTGAGGAGAACAGTTAAAGGAAACGTGCTTAAGAGGCTCTTTCTAGAAGAACTCAAACAAGGTTTAGCAGAAGACAAACAAAGAAACTTTAAGAGCTTAGTAGAAAAACACAGTAGAAGAACACCAGAAAAGTATAACAAAAGAACATATAGGAAAACATAGTAAGATAAACATATGAGAACATGGCATAGAAAATACAGTAGAAGAATGGAATATAGAAAGCACAGTAGAGGAACACACGTGGTAGAAGGAAAACATAAGAACACAGTAGAAAAGCATACGAGACCATAATATAGGAAAACTTAGTAAGAGAAGCATATAAGAACATGATACAAGAACACAGTAGAGACAAATACACATAAATGACAAAGAAAAATCATAAAAACATTTAAACGTTTTTCAGAAAACCCTAGATCGGAAAAGAAATGTTTTTGAAAGTGATTTTGAAAGGAAAGTCGGGAGAATCGCTTAAAAACTTCAATTAAAGCACAGATACACAACGGATTTAAGAAGATCGGAGAAGAAAACCTCGAAGGATTAGGGTTTCAGAAGAACCCTAAAATGAGAAAGGCTTTGAAAAGGTCACCGATCGGAGTCGTAGAAGCCAGAACCAGGCTCAAACAACCTTGATACGTCGGAGCAAAGCCGGAGATGACCATGAGACCTCGAATCGGCAAAAGTCTGAGTGAAAACCTTCGAGGTCTGGCCTCGAAGCTTCAAGTATCAAGCACATAGGAGCAATAGGAAGTGAGTATAGGGGCCTCACAACCTAGGAAGCCATTGATTCTGGTGAGTTTCCCGGTGGAAGTGATTAGAGGCGGCTAGGGTTAAGGAAGGTTCGAGAGAGGAGATGGGTTTCAAGGGCGGCGTCTCAAACGAAATGATTTAGGTTTGGGGGGCTGGGAAATTAAAAAGGCAAGTGGGAATCGTGGTCGTTGATTAAAATGATCAACGACCTGGATCAAAAGGGAGAGTCGGGCTAGTTGGATAAGCGGGTCAGAGGTCGGGTTAAATTGAAAATGGGCTGGGTAATTTGGGATGGAAATTGGGTTAATTTGGTGGGGTGATTTGGGCTAAAATTAAAATAAAATAGGGCTAGCATTTAAATAGCCACTTTTCCCCTTTTTATTTTATAAAAATAGTAAAATAATTTCTGAAAATAAATTAAAGGTGCTAAATTAATTAATAGTATATAAATATTAGATTAAAAATACTGGAATCAAATTTATAATTATAAACGCAATTAATTCTTAAAATAGGCTAAAATTACAATTATATGCAATTTAGCTTTAAACATACTAAATAAATTTGTAAAAATGTGTAAAAATCTCCTTAGCTATATTTTGGCATAAATATGAGAATAAAATAAGTTAATCACCAAAATGATAATTTGAGGAATGATTATTGATTTTTATACTGCTAAAATAGGGCAATAAATAGATTTAAAAATCTTTTAAAAATTAGGAAAATACTAAAACATTTGGACACACTTATATATGCGTACATACGCTATTTTGAAAGGTATTTTGCATATAAAAATATACAGGAAAAAATTGGGTATCAACACTTACATAAAGACATATTATGATCCATGTGTATACTTCAAAAGATTTTCTAATAACAACTTTATTTTTATTATTGTTGTATGTGGATGACATTTTGATTGTAGGACAAGATAAATAGTTGATTGCAACGTTGAAGGGAGACTTATCTAAGTCCTTTGACATGAAGGAATTAGGCTCAGCACAACAAATTCTGTGAATAAAGATTGTTCGAGAGTGAACAAGCAGAAAGTTGTGGCTGTCTCGGGAAAAGTACATTGAACATGTACTAGAACACTTCATCATGAAGAATGCTAAGACCGTCAGCACACCTCTTGCTAGTCATTTGAAGTTGAGCAAGAAGATGTGTCCTACAACAATGGAGGAGAAAGGGAACATGGCTAGAGTTCTTTATTCTTCGGGAGTCGGAAGCTTGATGTATGCAATGGTATGCACCAAAACGATATTGCTCATGCAGTTGGTGTTGTTAGCAGGTTCCTTGAAAATCCTAGAAAAGAACATTGGGAAGCAGTCAAATGGATACTCAGGTACCTAAGAGGTACGTAGGAGATTGCTTGTGTTTTGGAGGATCTGATCCAATCTTTAAGGGCTACACGGATGATGATATGGCAGGTGATCTTGATAATCGTAAATCTACTACCGGATACTTGTTCACATTTTCAGGGAGAGCTATATCCTGGCAGTCGAAGTTGCAGAAGTGTGTCGCACTCTCTACAACTGAAACAGAGTATATTATCGCCATTAAAGCTGGCAGGGAGATGGTATGGCTAAAATTATTTTTTCAAGAACTTGGATTGCACCAGAAGGTATATACAGTCTATTGCGACAATCAAAGTGCAATAAACGTGAGCAAAAACACCATGTATCATGCAAGGACGAGGCATATCGACGTGAGATATCACTGGATTCGAAAAAAGATAGAGGATGGATCTATGCAGGTCAAGAAGATCCATACAAGTGAGAATCCTTCGGATATGCTGACCAAGGTGGTACCAAGAGACAAGTTTGAGCTGTGCAAAGAACTTATCGGCATTCACTTACACTAGAAACCCCGGTGCTACCTCCTTCAGGTGAATGGGACCGGAGGGGGAGATTGCGGGGTCCATCCCATTGGTTGGCAATAGTTGGCAATAGCATTATGCCTATTTTGCCTATGAATTTACTTTGGTAGAGAAGCTTGGCGGAAGATTTTACTTGGAGCCAAAGTATGCAAAGATGTGGAGGAGAATTAAAATTCTCCTGTAGCACACTTGGAGCCCAAGCTTATTTTCTCCTATAAAAGGAGGTGCTTTCTCACTTCTTCAAACACACCAACAAAGAGAGAAAGAAAGAGCAAGGCATTACAGACAGGGTATAAGAAAATAGTCTATGAGAAAAATAGAGAGTGTAAGCATATTGTAGTGAGGTGGAATATCAAAAGAGAATTATTTCCTTTGAGTGTTGTAATGGTCTTTGTAGTACTTTACTCGGTCCTACAAACTGTAAAATTCCTTAATATAGTGATATCAGTTACTCCTCTCGGGATCGTAGCTTTTTCCTTTATTCAGAAGAGTTTCACGTAAAAATTTTGGTGTCATTGTCAATCTTTTATTCTTGTTGATTACCGTATCTCACTGCTATATTATTATTCCGCTTTTATTACCGTGGGGATTTATTCCCAACAAATACTAGTATTATTAGTTGATGTTCAGTATAGAAAGCTCAACACTCTGCGCACTGGGCTTTTGTTCTCGTTTAGAACTCCCTCCACAAATCACCAAATCCCTCGTTTTTCTTTTGTACAATTCTTTTGCTATAATGAGAATTCTCTCACTGAGTGAGTAAATTCATGTGCGCTGTCCTAAATTAATCTCCTTGTTTTCTGTGACTATCCCAGCCCGTGGCCATCAACTCCACCAAAAATAACTAAATAGAAAATGATGTACATATAAATGTATCCTTTTATTTCATTGCCATCTACAGTAGCAAGCACTGGTATTGATCAACTCTTTACAAAATTCGGGAAGAAATGAACTCATAAAAGGTAAACTTACCTATCTTCAGCGTTACATGCCTGAAGGATTCCATCTCATTTTGCTGGAAAAAGAATAACCATTATTTTCAGTCCCTTAAAACTTATTAATTTAAACTTATTAACTACCTAAAGCATAAATGCAAGCAAGACTGCAAGGTCCTGCACAGGCTGTTTCAGATTCAACCCAATCCGTCAAAATCGATTTTGCTTATTTTTTACACCATCATTCAAATTTCCCTTCACACAAACATCTGTACTGCTGAATTTATTTTCACTGCAGGTAATGAGTCGGGGAATCACCTCAATTCGTCCACTGACTTGATCACCAAATCCGCATTTTTCTTGGACCTCATAATTAGCTCAGCGTTGGGCCTATCATTGTAATCTATCTGCGGAAAGATTTTAGCAACGAACAGACAAAAAATTACTTAATACCTGAAGAACAATAGGAATTGACTCAGATGATACTTAAAAGGGATTAACATTGAACCTTTTATTTTACTTTTATTTTTTCAAAAAAAGGATCCCATGTCAAGAAGATAAAAGTCGCATAAATGAGGATGTTGAAATGGATGCATGGGCACACCAAGAAAGATAAGATTAGGAACAAAGTTATTAGGGGACAAAGTGGGAGTAGCCTCCGTAGAGGACAAGTTGCGGGAATCGAGGTTGAGATGGTTCGAGCACGTGAATACGAGAAACATAGATGCCTTGGTTAGGAGGTGAGAGGTTGACCATGATGGGTTTGAGGAAGGGTAGAGGTAGGCCAAAGAAGTACTGGGGAGAGGTGATTACACAGGACATATCATTGCTTCAGCTTACCGAAGACATGACCCTCAATAGAAAGGCGTGGAGGTCGAGAATTAGGGTTGAAGGTTGACAAACTAGGCGAGAGTTTTTCCTAGTCTAACCAGTAGTACTAGCACTATTCTTGGATATTTATTAATACACGTTGTGTCGTTCGCTTCCGTTATCCTATAATCTTATTGCTATTGTTTGTTGCTTTTTTCATTGTTCCTTGATTCGAGGGTTTATTGAAAACAACCTCTCTAACTTCACAAGATAGGGGTAAGATCTGAATACACATTACCCTCCCCAGACCCCACTTGTGGGATTACACAGGGTTTATTGTTGTTGTTGTTGTTGTTTTTTCTCAAAAGGGAAATATTAGTAGTGAGGCAACACTTACCCGCCACTTAGCAACATCGGGGGCTTTCCCTACAACACAAATGAAAAGACTCCAATCAGTCTATACTGCCCAGTTTTGTTTACACCTTTTCTAGTAAAAAGAGTTGACAACAGTTGGAATATGTACCTGTAGATATATGTCTCTTTAGGACACGTTGCATTGCTTTCTCAATATCAACATCGACAAACCTAAAAGTATATACATATAAGACAAGGGTCTTAACACATCAAGAACAACTAAAGCTTTGCTCTCATATAATACTGCCGAGCAGCAAGTTTTTGACGAGTCAACAGATCCTGTTACCAGCAGTCTTTAATAACCTCCATCTAAGAAACTCAGTTTATCATATCTACAGTATTTGAATATAAAAACTGGCATGCCCTAGTTTTAGTAACATGCCATTTTCCATTAAGGGTGTGTTTGGTACGAAGGAAAATGTTTTCCATGGAAAATGTTTTCCTAGAAAATGTTTTCATGGAAAATGAGTGGTTTTATCACTTATTTTCTCTTGTTTGGTTGGTAATTGGAAAATATTTTCCGGAAAATATTTTCTATTGTTTGGTTAGAGAGTAGAAAATATTTTTTATGCAACTCTCCTCACCCCTCCCAC
>MU741881.1:34089-49380 GCA_026770625.1 Nicotiana glauca
GTAACAGTATTGACAGTCTAGTCTGATTTATATTCCTTGTATGCCAATCATTAGGTATGAATGAAAAATCTATCTATTTTCTCTCTTAAATTCTTCTTCTCTTCTACTGTCTTTTCTTCCTTCTCTTCTTCTCTTCTTTCTTTTCCTTAATTCTCTAGTTTCTGCACAGTGAGTGTTACAAAAAACCATGAATCAGAAAGATCATCTTACCACTTCTCATCAAACATGGAAGATACCTCCTTCCAAGCACCATCTCCAAGAAGCAGATAATTACCTTCAACTATCACTATTTTGTGCCTGAAAACTCATCCCAAAAAAAGAATACAAAAACAATAAAAGAAAGGGAGAAGTAACATTAGCAACAGGCGAAAGAACTTCAACATTTGTCTATTCCTTTTGCGTCTTTAGAAACTTAGTATTCCAATCAAATTATTGAAATAACAGCCGACACCTGTGAGAGAGCTATTAATAATTTGGTTATCCAGTGCCCACAAGTAGGAAAAAACTATAAACAGAAGTAGCACAATCATAGTGAGAACAATGGTTGAGCTAACACTTTCAATAAAAGACACCTTGGCCGGCCTGCATATCTAAAACATTGCCCAGCTTTCACAATCTTTTTTCTTCATAATGTGTTCTTAACTTCACTTCTAACTATTACATAGAGCATAAACTAAATTCAGAGAAATGAAGTGATGAAACTTATCTTCTTCGCTCATTTATCCATTCATTAATTTCCCCTCGAAATAGCCAATTGAACACATGATTGAGACACATATTAGAATATAGGGTGCAATCACAGGCAGAAAATAGCATCTAGATAGATGTAAACTTACTGAAGGTTCACAAAGATATCATCTTCTACAGGATCTCCTACACCATGGTCAAAAGATGGACAGGACACTGATCCCTGGGAGAAGAAAGAATACCAGATCATAGATTTCTCACTACATGGATAGAGCAAGGTAGCGGCTTGGGGAACATCACTTCTCTTAATGAAAAATGATGTTACATCAATGTTCAAGCCCACACAGGATCAACTCGAAAGGCTAAAAAATCCGTTCATGGAACTGCAAGTAATCAGACGTGAATATTCACTCACCTGATCTTTAAGAGTCTTAAGACATTGTAGCAGTAAATTGGGGTCAAAGGTCCATGGAGCTGATTCAACATAAAAAGATTCCAGAGAGAGAAAACGAAGTTAAAACTAGAAATCAATGCTTAAACTGTGTAAAAATTTACTAGCTATCTGCTGAGAAAAAGAGAACTTACCGCCCCTTCTCGCATGTGCTTCCTTTGGATCCTATGAAACAAGAAAAGCAGTTAGTCCGCTAGACGCATGCTCCAACCGCAATATGTGTAGAAAGTTTCACTTATAATTCTGTAATCCAAAAGAAAAAAGTTGAAGGAGTATTTAGATGTGCTCCTCGGTTGGTTCTTTATATTATTCTTTCATCTCTCGTAAAAGTTATTTACATCTTTTCCTCTGTTCTTCCACAAAATTCTTTCATCTCTTTCTCTTTCTTTCCTTTTTCCATTTTGCTTTATTATAATGTTATATTCACGGGTTAAGGATCGTATCACTGGGCGATTAATAGGAAAACCCTCTTCTAGTATAGAGGTCTTTTTCTTGTTTTTATTTCTTCCCTTTGAACGACCTATGGTGATAGATCTGTGGGGCTCGTCAAAGGGAGCTCCAACCTTAAGACTCGTTGAGAGAGAGTCTCGCACCTCTGGAGTTAAAAGAAAATTCTGCGTGTTTTTATTTCTAGCATTACTGCTCCTTAAATAGAGATAAAATAGGAAAACTTGTCCAAGTAGAATTAAAAACCTAACACAATACCATAACTGGAAATAAAAGCTAATAAAAATAAAATAGCATAATTAATGTTGCTGCTGAATGGTTCCATGCCTTTTATACTGTTTTCCAATAAAGGCATCTGTAACATCACTCCCCTCTCGGAGAAAGAGCTTGTCCTCAAGCTTGTAATGTGGAAAAGCATCACGAAACTGAATCAGATCTTCCCACGTAGCATCATCAGCTGAAAATCCACACCATTGAACAAGAATCTCCCAATTACCACGATTGAGTCGAGATCGGAGAATGGTGTCCGAGACAAACACAACCTTGCCATCTTCCAGAGGGGGTACTGGAGGCTGACCGGTAGGAACTTCTCCCTTGAAAGGTTTGAGAAGGGAAACATGAAAGACATCACGAAGCTTGCAATCTGATGGTAAAGCTAGTTGATAAGCAACTTGACCAATTTTGCGTACCACTGAAAAAGGACCGTAAAACTTAGGAGCAAGCTTACGGTGTTTATGGCCAGCAAGAGAGCGTTGTCGATAAGGATGCAACCGTAACCAGACCAATGAACCCGGAGTAAACTCGACATCGCGATGACCCTTGTCATAAACCTCTTTCATGCGTTGTTGTGCCTGTTGAAATCTGCTGCAAATTTCTTGCAGAACTAGATCCCGGTCAATCAAGGCTTGATCCACAGCATCTACTCGAGATGATCCTGGAACATAGGAAAGCAGATGAGGTGGATCACGCCCATAGACAACCTGAAAAGGTGAAGCACGCAATGCAGTATGATAGGAAGTGTTATAACAGAATTCTGCCCAGGAAATCCAGTTCGCCCATTGCTTCGGTTGTCCTCCCACAAAGCAACTCAAGTACATCTCAACTGTGCGGTTAACAACCTCTGTTTGCCCATCACTTTGCGGATGGTAGGCTGAGGAAAAAGCTAGTTTGGTATCGCACAATCTAAAAAGCTCTTTCCAAAAATTACTAGTAAAAAGAGCATCACGATCAGAGACAATAGATTCAGGTAGGCCGTGTAAACGCACAACTTGGTTGAAGAAGAGACCAGCAACATTGGCAGCAGTATAAGGATGTGCGAGAGGAAGGAAATGAGAATACTTAGAGAAACGGTCGACTACTACCAATAGAGCTGATTTTCCTAATGATTTTGGCAAGCTATCAATGAAATCCATAGAAATGTCAGCCCAAATTTGTGTTGGCAGTTTCAGTGGTTGAAGCAAGCCGGCTGGAGATAAGTGTTCGGCCTTGTTGCATTGGCACACTTGGCAGGCAGCAATATAGTCCTGAATAGTGGACTTCATACCCTCCCAAAAAAAATCTTTACGCAATCTTTGCAGTGTTTTCTGAACACCTTCATGGGTGCTTTCATGAATTCCAGATACCACAGAAGTTATTAGGGGAGATTCTGTAGGCAAATAAATTCGGTCTTTATAAAAAATAAGGGTCTCGCATAGAACAATCTTTACCCAGTTCATGGCGCTCTATCTTGGTTGCAATTTCTTTGAGAGCTGCAGAATGTTGAGTTTCTACTCGCAGCTCGTCAATCAATACAACTCGTGGCTGTAAGATGGCGAATAGCATCCCTTCATCTGTATCACGCCGAGATAAAGCATCTGCAGCTACATTTGATTTTCCAGCCTTATACTCAACCCGAAAAGTAAAGCCCATGAGTTTACTGATCCAGTGTTGTTGTAGGGATGTTGTGAGACGTTGTTCTAGCAAATATTTAAGGCTATAATGATCTGTGCGGATGAGAAACTGCTGCCCCCACAAATAAGGTCGCCAATGTTGAACAGCTTTAGCCAATCCTATTAGTTCCCTCTCATAAGCAGGCAATTTAAAATGTCGATCAGCCAATTTTTGACTAAAAAATGCAATAGGATGACCCCTCTATTGTAGAACAGCCCCAATTCCCACACCTGAAGCATCACATTCCACAACGAACTCCTCATTGAAATTAGGCAATTGCAACACGGGGTAGCCACTAGAGCCTGTTTTAGAGCAATAAATTAGGCTAGGGCTGACTCTGTCCAATTAAATGAATTCCGTTTGAGCATGCTTGTGAGGGGAGCTGCAATTTGTCCGTAGTCACGAATAAATTTCCGGTAATAGCCTGTTAGTCCTAAAAAAACCCTCAAGGCAGTGATAGATTGAGGCTGGGGCCAGTTGTCAACTGCCTTAATTTTGCTTGTGTCTGCAGATACACCTGTCGCTTAAACTACATGACCAAGATAGGCCACTTGATTTTCTCCAAAAAAACACTTGGACCTTTTTAAATAGAGGTGGTGAGCCCGTAGTAACTCAAAAACAGTTCTAATATGACCCAAATGCTCTTCCCAAGACTTGCTATAGATTAAGATATCATCAAAAAATACTAGGACAAACAAGCGCAGACACTTACAAAATACCTCGTTCATCAATGCTTGAAAAGTGGATGGGGCATTTGTTAAACCAAATGGCATGACTAGGAACTCAAAGTGCCGATGGTGAGTTCGAAAATCGGTCATTCTCTATATCCCTGGGATGCATGCGAACTTGGTGATAACTTGATTTAAGATCCAGCTTGGTAAAGAACCGAGTTCCATGTAATTCATCCAACAATTCATCAACTAATGGAATAGGAAATTTACCCTTAATTGTTATGGTATTAAGTTCTCTGTAATCCACATAGAAACGCCATGTTCCATCTTGCTTGCGAACTAATAGCACCGGTGAGGAAAAAGGTGATTGGCTACTGGATCATGAAACAAATAATGGAATTCTGACAATAAATCATCTAGTTGGTTTTGTTGTTCAGATGGTGCTTGAATAAGATGTAGTTGTGGCTCATCTGGTTGCCTTTGCCCTTGTAAGGTGACTGAATTTCCAGCTAGTTTAAAAGTCATCGTAAGAGAGACAAAATCCCATAGTATAGGTCCTAATGTTTGTAGCCACTTAATTCCTAAAACAAAATCAAAGCCACCCAGAGGACTTTTATAAAAATCAGCCACAAAAAAGTTGTCAGCAACAGAAAATCAAACTCGTTGACAAATTCCAGTGCTAGGAACCTTCTTTCCATTTGCCACCGAGACATACAAATTTGACTTAGGTAGGATTTGCAGCCCTAGATGTTGAGTTGCTATATCACTTATGAAATTATGGGTACTTCCAGAATCGACCAAACTTAGTAATGTTTGACCCTTCATTATAGCTTGTAGTTGCATGGTTTTAGCATTTTGCTTCCCTGTTATGGCATGCAGGGATATTTCTGGCTCGTCAGCCGCTTCTTGTGTCATGGTTTCCTCATCACTAGTTTCTAACCAAAATAATTTTTTACATTGATATCCAGGTTCATATTGTTCAATCACAATTATAGCACAAACCCTTTGCCCGTCTTTCTGCCATCTCGACTCGTGACAACCTCTTAATAAATGGTGAATTCACACTATTGGTACTGGAATTTGTTGCTGTAAAATTTCCTTGGCCAGAGTTAATCTTCGAGTTTGCAATTGATCCAATATTGTTGGTCTTTGAACTCATACCAACAGATGTTCCATAACTTCGATAGAGGCTGGTAGTAAGTTGTTGCTTTTTCTCATAGGCACGTGCCAAATTCTTCGCTTGGGCCAAATTGGGAGGACTTAACATCTCTACATCTAGTCGAATTGAATCTCTTAATCCTGTTGTAAATAGGTCAACCTGTTGATCTGCCCGCACCGTACAAGCACGTGCTAGCAGCCCTGGAATTGGCGTTGATATTCTTCCACGGTCCCTGTTTGTTTAAGATTCACCAACTCCCCCAATGGGTTGCCACGTAAAGGTGGCCCAAATATAAGAGTACAATAGTCTCTAAATGCTTCCCACATGAGTGTTGGTTCTTCCTGTTCCAATTTGAAATACCAGAGTTGAGCCTCGCCCAACATGTGAAAAGCTGCCGGACCAACCTTATCCAACTCTGCAGTGTGTTGATTGGCAAAGAACTTTTCACAACGGTGGAGCCATACCAGCGGATCGCTAGAACCATCGAAGGTGGGGAAATCAAGCTTGGTATATCGTGGCACAATTCCGCCTCCCGTTCGTAATTCCGGTCTCTCCTCTATTCTGGTATTTCGATTACCAATAGCACTACTGCTTTCTAAGCCATCATCAGTTTCTTTGTTGCGGCTTCTGTTGGACCCGCTTATTAGTTCCTCCAGTTGTTGCGATATTTGTTGTAACTGAGCTTCCATTCGCGATTCAATTGCAGCAATTCTTAATTCATTCGCTTGCTGAATTTCTTGTAAAAGAACTCTTAATTCGCTGCTATCGCCCATAGTGTTTCGCTCTGGTACCAATTTGTTATATTCACGGGTTAAGGATCGTGTCACTGGGCGATTAATAGGAAAATCCTCTTCTAGTAACGAGGTCTTTTTCTTGTTTTTATTTCTTCCCTTTGAACGACCTATGGTGACAGATCTGTGGGGATCGTCAAAGGGAGCTCCAACCTTAAAACTCGTTGAGAGTCTCGCACCTCTGGAGTTAAAAGAAAATTATGCGTGTTTTTATTTCTAGCATTACTGCTCCTTAAATAGAGCTTACAGATAAAATACGAAAACTTGTCCAAGTAGGAAACCTAATTGGAATAGAATTAAAAACCTAACATAATACCATAACTGGAAATAAAAGCTAATAAAAATAAAATAGCATAATTAACGTCGCTGCTGAATGGTTCCACGCCTTTTATATTGTTTTCCAATAAAGGCATCTGTAACATAATTATTACGTATAATTTTTTTTTGTGTGTTGTTTTGGTGGGTGGGGGTTGGGGGGGCAGCGTTTAAGGTGAAAGACAAGATTAGCTCAACATTCGTCCTATGTCCTGTCTTCTATCTAGATGACTCAAAACCAGCTAACGACACACATCAAACAACTTACTTAGTCCATTTTTACATAGATCAAATGTTTCGGCCAAAAACAAAGAAATTACAGCCAACTGAAGCAACACGAATAATAAAAAACCATTAGGAAATCCTACCTCCATAGCATCAAGCTGATGACGATAAAGGTGGAACCCATCCATTGGAAGAACAATAGCGACTTCTGGAGGATCAACTTGAGAATCAAAGGAACAAGCCTTTTGAGGCCATAACTTATTGACTCTCTTAGCTACCTCAGATGCAACAGTGCTCTTCCCAGCACCGGGAGGGCCAGCAAGACCAACAATATGCCTGCATAATTAGGCAAGTTATTCTCCATTAAGGCACCTCATGGGATCAGCCAAACTAGGAAATTAGTCGAGTGTTTATTGATTATAATAGCGGTTTATGGTTGCACCCAAGGGTGTGGCCTAGTGGTCAGTAAAGTGAGAAAAATCATGATGTCTCAGGTTCAAATCCCAGCGAAAGCTAAAAATACTAGGTGTTTGCTTCCCATTTGTTCAAACCTTAGTGGATCCCCACCACCGTCATTAAAATGATGATGATGATGATGATAATAATAGTAGTAGTTTATGGTTACAAAATTCATGAAGTACAAGCAGTGGGAAGAGATCGGAGATGATAGAAGTAAATAATAACACAAATATAAAAAAATTACAGAGAATCAATATCCATAAAAGGAAAAGTATGCATGTTTGAGTCGATGAGTAGATGTTTATATCCATAAACATCATAATCACTAAATTAAGATACACATTCTACCCCTTTAAATGAGTCAATATGTATGTTAATTATGCAGACTCAGGATGCGTTTTATGTTATTGATAATGGCTCAACTTCTTATTTAGAAACTCAAATATGCATATTTTTATTATTGAAATTGACTCAGCTACTGATTCAGTGACTATGATGATTATGGATGTTAACTCTCTTTTAGTAACATATTTACACGAATAATCTAGACATACACATTCTAGTCGTAGCTTCCTGGGGGTATATCTTCCTCTTCCTCTTTTTCTCTGGGAAAACAGGGTCTGTCGTCTCATTTTTCCTTTTCTCTATGGCACACATTCATATACATCTCATTCACATAACAAGCCAAATGGTAGAGGCAAAATAGAAATAGCAAAAACTTAAAGGAATCCTCTCTTCTTTCGTTCATTTTCTCTTCCCGGGTTCCAGTCAGTAAGGCCTTAATGTTAGGAAGTGCATCTATTCAAGATAAACCATGGCTATCTTGAAAAATTACATGTAAATAGCAATCAAACTTTCCGCTTTGAGATGCAGATAAGCATCAAATAGATTTGCATAACGATAACTTACTTAAAATTAGGGCTTGATGTTGCTGCAGCGGTTGGAACAAGGTGTTTGGCCAAAGCATCATATATGTCATCCATGCACCTACAAGGTACAGAAAATATGAAGTAAAACATATAAATTCAGATTATTCAATAAATCACAGTTGTATCTACCTTTTTTCTCCCAGAAGCACAGATTTTTCTCATGCAAAGTGAGACATGCAATTGCACAGACTTTATTTTTCAGCATACAGACTGGAAATGCACTAATAGCTTATGAAATCACCATATGAGAGAAACGGAGATATCTATTATCTCTGGAAGAGCAAAAAAAAAAATTACTCAGTCTAGATTGATCTTATCATTCCAGTTAGACACTGATTTGTTTTCGGAGTTGAGCTTTCTTTTTTTTACGTAATAAGTGGTCTTACTCATAAGAGAGAAGGTAACACAGATAAGGGGCTACTATAGAAGATACCATACTGAGAAGAGGATTAGGCATGTCCAAGCCAAGCCAAAAAAATACAAGAAATAAAAAACAATCAACTAATATTAAGTGTCAACAACAAATGGATGTGGCCTGATCCTGAGCTGTAGTCTACATAATATACAAAGGAACATCTTATAAGCAGGTAGAGCTCATATCAAATCTATACCATCATTTTTCAATCCTAGTTCTCCACTATCACTCCAGATGCCCTTTTGTCCTCTTCAAGTCTTTTCTAATATTCCTGCAGTAACATTCCAGCATGAGACCGTTATACGAGCAATATAAACTCCCATATCAGCTTGATCAATCTACACAAAAACAACAAAGGGGTCCACAGCTTGGTGGCTGCTTACATCCCAATAGTGGTAACCGGTATTTCATCTCCAAGGAGCCTGAAGTGAAGAATGCTCTGGTCTGGCATAAATGTCACTAGGTCATCTATGATTTGCATCTGCAAGAATGAAGGACAGAAGATTGGAAAACCAAAAAGGAAGCCAGGGTGTCTGGTGGATGAAGTCTACCTTTGTCACCTGTTCTGGTACTTCCAGTTCCAATCAAAGCATATAGATCCGTAAATAGATTTGTATGTATAGCCACTTCAGTCGTGCTCGTCCTTTCTCTAAAGTATCTTTTTTCTAGGAACATGGTCAAATTCCAATTGCTTGTCCCACTTTGCAAGCATTAAATAATTGTTGTAATCCACCATAAGTTCACTAGAGAGATTTTGTCCTGCATATCTAAGGAGGTCCTACATTTCCAATTGCCACGAGTCTGTTCGGAACTGAATGAATAAATGAATGAATACTAGGCTTGCCAAAAACATGAAGTGATGCAGCATGGTCACCATACTATTGACCAAATATTGACAAGGATGAGCCCCACATAAATTGGCAAGTTCGTTCCGCACATACGCCTCAGGAACAATGCCAGTACAGCATAATTGGTATAGAATTGACACTCACTGCAACCAAGTCAACATGTAATTCTGGAAAGAGAGAGGATCTAGTTTTTCTTTTATTAAAATTTTATAAAGGTCTCATATGGATTATATTGAGAATCCCCAGTCTATATAATCAGCCAGTTAGGTTATGAAGAGGTCCCTACAAGGCAGCTCGTGCTAATAATTTGACTTCCACAACCAGGATTGCGACCCAGAGAAGTGCATATCGCCCTATCCAACTCAGAAGTAAATAAATACCATGACATGCCTTGGAAATTGACGAAAGAATTGAGGCAAGTTCCTATCCCCGCTCATTTAACAAGAAAACTGTTGCTATAAATTGATGTATATGGAGCCACAGTCATTAAAAGCTTTTGCAGTGTCTATTCAATAGAAGAAGCTATTCGAATTTCAACCTTCTTTCAATTAGCTTAAACCACTAGAAACAATAGAACTCAGGCTATGAGATGACACATAACCGATCTCTCTTACAAGTTGGAGGTCTCTTTAGGTTGCTTAAAGGCAGCCTCGCAGAAGAATGTGTATATTAGCAGTATGAAAATGACTGATAAAGAAAATAGTAATAAAAAAACTAAAGAAAAGTGCCCAAGCCCAGAATGCTCGTAATATTGACTCGCAGTTTACGATATGAAATCTTGCGAGCAGTATGATCCTACTACACAGTATTATAGGTTGATATAGATAACTGGAGCGACAGGAGACTGAACAATAACAAATCTCAACAAGCAAATCCAAGGACAGAAGCAAATAGAATGCGTAAGGGTATGGGAAAACTGAAATAGTTCTCGAAATGTAAAATTCAAAATATTTTATTAATTGATCTTGGATAGCCAGCATACCCAGCTTCTATGACAGGAATATCACTCTTTCGGCTACATGAAACCTGAAAAAGAAGTATGAATTACGTTTGCAAACAGAAATCATCATTGACTTAAAAACAAGAACTTTTCGCAATTCCAGATTAATAGAAAGGTCTAGTCACATGAAAACAAAAATGTCAGTTTTATATAAGTCAAGCTGGCCATAGAAGCTGAACCTGCAAAAGACTCCACTTCTGAGTACGAAACCCAGTTCGACAGAGTAAACTTCCAGTGGCATTCTTCGAGGATGAAGGGGATGCATAACACTTAATCCACGCAGGGAAGTTTTCACCTTTTGTCAGCAATGTCTCTGCAAAGCCCAAATGATTGTTGTAAGCTAGGAGTATAATTTTTGAACAATGCATACTATAATGTGCAAAGTCTGCCTATTTGAGCTTCCCACAAACCATAGCCAATCTAAATCTCATATAAAAAAGAGGGCTACAGCAGGTGACGGCAGCATAAATATATTCTAACTATGATTAGCCTCTAAATTCAGAGACTAAACAGGATGGAATGGATTTCGGATTGAGGTGTAATTGAACGATTGATTGATTGACCGACTGATTGCACAATATAATGTTCCACGGTCTTAAAGAGATTTAAAGCATCTGTTTAAAAAGATGAAAGAAAATTTATGCTTGTCAATTGAGACTTAAATACATCAATTGGCGCCAAAATCATTATTGTGTACCGCAATCGCCAAAACAGCAAATACACATCCATAATCGAAAATTCAAATGTTAAATACAGAAAAATAGAACAACAGTTATGCGCCAAACAGAACTTGATTCAAAAACGGAATCAAGAGTTCTCTCAGCCGATCTATATGACTGTATGAGATTGCTGTTGAAATAATATAGAGTAAGTACTAAAATAGAGCAGTAAATCTAGAAACTATAAAACCTGAAAACCGAAATCGGAGTTTCGAAAAGCTCGTCGAAAATGATGAAACCTCCATTGGAGAAGCTCAGTCGCAAATTTTCATAGGCAAATTACGCTGCTCGATTGAAACATCCGGTTTGCTCCAGGCAGCCGGTTCCTCCGGTTTGCTCAACTCCGGTGTATCACACGCCTACCCTTGCGTGTCAATCTCCCAGCAGCCGGTTCCTCTGGTTTGCTCAACTCCCTCGTCGTTTTCTTCTTCTTTTCCTTTTCTTTTTTTTGGGTTTTGTTTCTAACTAATGGATAGAATCCCTCTCACTCTCGAGTTCGCCCGCAAATAAGAAAAAAGCCGTGAGTCACCTCGCGCTATTAATAATAAAAAATATTACCGGCTACGCCCATTTATAAGTAATTTATTACAAAAATTAGTGAATTCATAAAGTATTACTAATATTAGCTAATTAGCTATTTGTATTTAAAAAAAGGTCAAATTTTTTATTTTCTTTTGAGTGAGTGTTATTAGAATACATTTGGTACATTTTAAGGAGCTTGAATCTCAATTTTGGGATGATTTGGTGAAGTTTTGAGGTGGTTTGAATTGAAAATTCAATTATATGTGTATCATTTGTGTATCACATATTTATCATATTTGTATCAATTGTGTATCACATGTATATCCATGTATACATGTGTGTGAGATACATGTGTCGCAAAAGAATTTTTTGGATTCGATTTAATCACGAATTTTGATACAAAACCAGTCCAAATCACCTCCAGTCTTCCTCAAATTTTGTATATTGACTTATCTATATGTTTTCAATGAATTTCAACTATACCCATTGAAAATTTTTCTTTTTTGCTTAGATTTTTGGCCAATTCATAAAATATATCTTTTTATATTTCATCACCTTGTTTGTTACCTCATCCATGAGATTTCCTTTCCGTCTTGCCTCTAATGTTACTGATCATGCTTAAAAATATTGAAAAGGATTTTTGCATGTGATTCTTTGAGAGAAAGAACCTTATTTATTTGATTTTTTAATTTTTGTATGTGTTTGGCTAGTTTTGGTAAGTTTATAACTAATGGCTAGAGGCTGGTAAGTTGAGACTTATTTGGGACATTTGTATAAGTTTCTCCTATATATATATATATATATATATATATATACTAGGAAAATTTTCACATAAGAATAACTGGGATCCCTACTTTTCAATTTTATAGCCCATATTTCAATTTACAACCAACTAGCCTAAAAATAATAGGCTAAGATTCAGCACCCAACTCCAATAAATTCTTGAAATTACTATTTAATTTTTAAAAAAGATTGCTCAAGCTTTTATGTTAATTTTTGAATAAGCAACTATAACTCAAATATTAGTTCAACAAACCAAATCCATTTGAATGGTGAGAATTAGATTTTTAACAAGCTTAAATAAGTGGGTTTAGATTCCGAATTTGATTTTGTAAAAAATTTGGAGTGGGTGTTATTTAGAATTGTTAGAAAGAGTATAAGGAGGTTGTATATAAAATTTGAAGTCATTTAATGGAGATTTGGACTAGTTTTGAACAAGAATTGCAACTGAAAATCGTGGAAGAAGTTCGTCTACAGATGTTTGTATAAAGGTGTATAAAAGTATATAATAGTATATCAGATGTATTTATACACCCATATACTGTATTATACAAGATTATACATAATTATACAAAAAAACTGACTTCGTCTTCTTCCTTGAATCTTTTCTGAAATTTAACTCAAATCTTGCGCAAGATCACTTCAAATTGAAATTTTGAACCCCTTTTGATATTTTCAATCAATTGGAACAAAACTCAATCAAAACAACTAACAAACTCAAAGAAATCCTATTTTTGAAAGCAAAGCTTTAAATAGCCTTCAATTGTGGAATTCTATTCTTCAATTTTCTTACATTACAACCAGGTGACACCGGGGGAGAAGCAATAACGGCGGACGGTCCCTTGAAACATATGTAGAAGATGTGAGAAGGAAAAAGAGTGAATGCAATGGTTGTGAAAACACAAATTTAACTCCATAGATTTTGAATTTGCTAGTGCTTTCAAAGTATGTACAATATGGACTAGATAGAGTAAAGCTTAAAAACACGGGTCATTTTTTGTTATGGTGTGATGTGTGTATTTTCTTGTAATTCTTTCGATATACTATATTAAAAGCACGAAGGTTCTTAGCGAAATGTCGTTTGCTTTTTTTACTCTTAAAAATAGCTTTAATATTAGATAAAATTATAATTTAAGTCGTTTTCCTAATATTTAGGACCTTGAAATCACCTAAAATTTTGCCTATAATATCTTTCCTTATTATACTAGGTAAGTCCTATTACTATTTAAGAGTTTAAAATCTATCAATATTTTGTAGTGTACTATTTGAAAATAAATCCATATATGTAACATGTAGGATATTTAACTTGATTAACAAATAATTTATATGTAATCACAGTTCATCACGAAGCACTATGAAGAATATATAAAATTCATTCAAAACACTAAGCACGTAAAATTGTCTCAACAATAAACAATTAATTATGTATTTTAAGGACTTTTATTTTTACCATATAAAATAAAGGCAGAATACATAAGTTACCCATCAAACTTATGACTAAATTCCTCTTACACACCTGTTGAACACGGATTTTATTTTACACACCAAACCTTTCAAAAGTGTGTCAATAACACACTACTTTTGACCAGGTATATTACACGTAAAAGGAGCGCGCGAGGAGGTGAAAAATGTGTGTCTGCAGCTTTATGTCAACGGTTCAGATTTAATAAAGTTGATCCTATGGTCCAACTTAATTGTTTTTCTATTTCTTATTTCTTTTGTTTTCCCCTCCAATCCCATGACCAGCGAAACCTCCTGTGTTCTCTTCCATTGAACCCTATTATTTCATTTCAATCAATTACTCCAACAAGAAAAAAGCTAACATACACTATTAGAAGTCCAAGGAAGTTCTATTAATTTCAATCCAAGAAAATTCTATTAATGTTAGTCCATGGCTTCTTTGTGACATATAATTAGCAAATACTTGAACACCCAATTCAAAGAAATGCTGCAAATGCACTTTCCATTCATGGGCATCTTCAAAAAAGCTAAAATTTAAACTTTCCAATTCATGGTCTTTCAGTTGACATACGAGCAAACAAATGGAAACCCAATTCGAAGAAAATGCTAACGCCAATTTTTCAATGGAAATGACAGACAAAATTTTGGTACAGAAGCAGTTGTGGCGATGGCAGCCATGGAAATGACAAATAAAATTTTGGAAGAGGGCTATAAATGAAAATAGTCCATTATATCTTTGTTGATGTAGATAAGCTTCAATAGATATGGTACCCAAGCAGTTGTAATTTTCGATCTACCTTTGCCATTGTTGTATTTTTTTTAAACAATGGCCTTGTTGTGGTGATGATACGGTAGTGTGAGCCATGGCTTATTGGCTTTTGATATTTTTATTTCTTTCTCGGATTAAATCACTTGGGCTCCTAATTTTTTGGTTGAATTGTGTGTTCTAGTTTTTCGGGTGGTCCACGGAGGAGGAGATAGAGGTGGAAGAGATGGGGTTCGAGAAGATGAGGGTATATGTGTAATTTTATATTTTTTGTTTTATTTATTTATGTTAATGACATGTGTCACGACCTTATTGGTGCGTGATACACATACATTTTGTGAAACTGGTCCAGCATGAAAGTGGTGTGTAATTGATACACTTTTGAAAGATTTGGTGTGTAAAATAAAACCCTTGTTCCACAGGTATGTAAGAGGAATTTGGTCCTAAGTTTGATGGGTAGATTATGTATTTTGCCTAAAATAAAGGGATAATGCATAAAATGCACCCCATCCTATGACCCATTTGCCAACTATACACCTTTTTTTTTCGGGGATCCTATTACCCCCCTGAACTATTTTAAAGTGTAATAAACACCACCTTAAGTGCTGACGTGGCATAGAAAGTGGGCACACTCTCTTAAAGGCAAGTGGAAGATCAAGTAGCGGGTATCTTCACAAGCCCTTTGAGATCGACTGCTTCCCCAGTGTCTCTTGAAAT
>MU741881.1:66332-105695 GCA_026770625.1 Nicotiana glauca
ATAGTATTTAAAGTATCATTTGAGTTTTCAAAACATAGAAATATGGTTGAGTTTGCAAAACAGTATTTAAAACCTTGGACTGAGACCAAATGATATGCAAAAATATGCTAACACAGTAATATCAATCCCCGAAGGATTCTACAAATCGGCACGAAGCCCAAACATGGCAATCAACCCAAATTATGATTATAACAAGTAGTTTCAGTCAAATACGCAGTAAAATCAAATCGGGATGGACCGAGTCACAATCCCCAATAGTGCTCTACCCCACACTCATATCCGGTGTCCAAGTCACCTCAATAAAGCACTATGATGTGCAGATTTCGGGGTTTCAAACCCTCAGGATATCATTTACAAGTATTACTCACGTCGAACCGGTGAAATTACTCGCTCGGGATGCCTTTGCCCCTCAAATTGGCCTCCACGCGCGTCGAATCTAACAAAAAACAGAGTGAATACATTACCATAGGCTAAGGGGACAAGAACCAATTGAAAACAATCGAAATATAACAAAAATCTCGAAACTAGCAAAACCCGAGTCCTGGGCCCACTTCTCGAAAAATTACAAAACTTACATTACCGGATTTCTCGTCTCGCCACGAGTCCATACATACCAAGAATTCCCAAATCTGAGCTCAAATAACCTATCAAATCCCAATTTGAAATATCAAAAACTCAAGCCCTAATTCATCAACCTTAGGCTTAATTTCCATGAATTTCTAGACCAATTTCATAACATAATCATGTTTTAAGACCAAGATTCTTACCTCAAGTCGATTCCTCTTGAATCCCTCTGAAATTCCCGTCCAAAAGCTCCCAAGGACGTTCAAAAATGGAGGAAAAATGCATAACCCTCGCGGATGAATTAATGATATAAACCCTTCTGCCACAACGATTTTTTACTTCTGCGGTCCCGCTTTCGCTTATGCGGGACCGCTTCTGCGGCCAAAAATCCGCTTCTGCGGTCACCGCTCTTGCGGTCTTCTTCCGCTTCTGCGAGCTTTCACTTAAGGGGCATGACCGCTTCTGCGGTCCAAAACTCGCACCCGCGATACCGCGATACCGCTCCTGCGGTCAAGACTTCTGCTTATGCGGACACTGCTGAACACACACCTTTTTGCACCTGCGGAGCTCCTTTCACTTCCGCGAAGCTGCATCTGCGGTCTCCCTTCCGCAGATGCGGAAACACCTGCTGCAACAAAAACCAGCAAAACTTCCAACTTCAAATTCTTTCGTTCAACCACCCGGATTCACCCCGAGGCCCCCGGGACCTCAACCAAAAGCACAAACATGATCTATTCCCTTATTCAAAATTGGTTGAATCATCAAAACGCCATCGTTAACATCAAAATCCTCAATTTTCATCAAATCAAAGCCTAAGTTTCTTAAAAACTTACGAATTGAACATTCGATCAAAAACCCGACCTAAACACCTCCGAATGACCTGATACTTTGAACACATATCCAAAATCACCTAACGGAACTACTGCAACTCTCGAAATTCTATTCCGACCCTCAGATCAAAATCTCACCTATCAACCGGAATCCGCCAAAATTCAAACTTCGCCAATTCAAGCCTAATTCTACACCAGACCTCCAAATTCAATTCCGATCGCACTCCTAAGTCACAAATCATCCCCCGAGGCTAACCAAATCACTGGAATTCACATCCGATCCCTCTAACTATATAGTCAAATTCCTATTGACTTTTTCAAAACAAGCTTCCTTCTAAGGGGCTAAGTGCCTCATTTCCAGTTAAAACCAATTAAATTCTATCCGATCAACTCAAATACTGACATTGAAACATAGAGAAACATAATATGGGGAAAACGGGGCGGTAACTCATGTGACAATGGGCCGGGTCGTCACATCAATATAGGCCACAAGATAAAGATGGGAACTTCTCAATAACCCTCTTTTGGCCAGAGACATTCTTGGTAATGATAAGATATTCAAAATTATTCTCATATATTGTCTCAATATGATATCCATTTCGTCGGATATCTTTAAAACTCAACAAGCTCCTCTTGGACTTGGAGGAGAACATTGCATTCTCTATGATAAGTAGTGCTCCTTTAGGCAGAGTTATAATAGCTCTTCCAGAGCCTTCAATTAGATTACTACTACCAGAAATCGTAGTAACATCTCCCTTACACATACTTAAATAAGAGAAATATTTCTTTTTTTGACTATTGTATGTGTCGTACATGAGTCAATTAAACAAATATTTTTACAATTGAACTGTGATCCAATTTTGCTTTGAGAGATATCCATATTTGCTTGTATTTAAAATCAAATTATAGAATTACAAGAATTTAAAAGAGAAAAATAAAGTAAAATACTTACCTTAAATCCATAATTTAATCATGAATAAAGTTCATGGAACAATTGACAATCATTGTGCTCAATCCCAAAGCTTCTACTCAATTGGTTAGAGTCTCGTGCTGATAACGTGTTATAAAACAATAAAAGTAGAAGAACAATATTGCAGTGAATGAGAGAGAGGGAATTCTTATTGAAAATTCTTATTGAATCTTGGAATGAATTATAATGGAATAGAACCCTCTACTTATAGGGAGAGGGTGACTTTGCCACCAAGTAATAAACCCTAGAATCTCTCTGAATATAGACATTTACCATAAATAAAATTCTATTTATAACATGTTTTATTTACTTAAACAACATAGTAGGCGACTTTAAGCATTCCAAAAATGTTATGAATTTTTTAAAACAATAGTAACTCCGTTATTTTGGCTATACATTTTTAATTAAGCAAGAAATAATAAAGCTCTAGCCAATTTTTCTTTCATGAATTTGACCCAAAAATAAAATACACAATGAAAATAAATAGTCATTTGCATCTAACAAAAAATAATACACAATTAGTAGTTTATTAGTTTAGCTAAAACTATTTTTATTTAGAGTAATTTATGTAGAATACAACTCTATATAGACTTATTTATATTTTCTACAACTGCTTTAATAAAATTACTTTTAGTACAAGTTATTTTAAAATCAACACTTTTTAATTAAATTATGTACTATTAAGAAATGAGAGCAAAATAGAATAATATAGTAATAGAGACAAGATGTATAGGAGGAGAATGTAGAAGCTATCTTATTCAAGTGTGTTTCTTATGTCTACTTCATAGGATAAGGAATACCATATTTATAGGATATAAGATACATGAAAGGTTACAAGAATACACCTAAAGGTTACAAATATTAAGTGATGAATTAACTAAGTACATGAACTCAAATGGTTCATGGAATAGGGATGTCTAGGAGTATTCAATGGACATCCACTCTAACATATTCATAACACTCCCCCTTGGATGTCCATCTAAAAGATAATGTGCCTCGTTAAAATCTTACTAGAAAAACCCAGTGGGAAAAATCCTAGTGAAGAAAAAAGAGTGCACATATCTTGTAATATGTATTGAGTGCTGCCTCATTAAAAACCTTACCAGGAAAACCCATTTGGGACAAAACCTTAGTTAAGGAAAAAAGAGTACATCACGTATTATACTTCCCCTGACGAAAGCTTTATTTTATATCTCGGAGACGACACATTCCAATCTTATGTCTCAGCTTCTCAAATGTTGATGTTGTCAATGCCTTAGTGAATCAATCTACTAGATTGTCACTTGAACGGATTTGTTGAACATTTATCTCACCATTTTGCTGAAGATCGTGTGTGAAAAAGAATTTTGGTGAAATGTGTTTTGTTCTGTCTCCTTTGATATATCCTTCTTTAAATTGAGCTATGTTGTAACGACCCGACCGGTCGTTTTGCCTGTTAGAACCATGTTTCCTTAAATAAGACTTTCCGTGCTTGCTTTAGCTAATTTATAATTTACAGGGATGGTTCGTTCGGGAGTTGGAAGAGTTTTGAGTAAAAATATGTCCAATTGTTTCTTTAAGATTCTCTTAAAAGACCAAGTTTGACTTCGGTCAAATTTTTTGGAAAACGGACCCGGATTCATGGTTTGACGGTCCCGAAGGGTTCGTGGGAAAATATGGGACCTGGGCGTATGCCCGGAATTGAATTCCGAGGTCCCTAGCCTGAGTAATGAATTTTTATTGGAAATTGTAAATTGAAGTTTTAAAGAATTAAAGAAACTAAGAAATCATTGATTTCCTAGATATCGGGCTCGAATTTTTGTTCCGAAGCTTGGTACAGGTCTGAAATATCAGTTAAGGCTTGCCCGTAAAATTTGGTGTCAATCCGAGTAGTTTAAGGGCGTTCTGGTCTGTTAAAAGAAAATTTCGAACTTGAAGTTCAATAGTTTGATTCATTTGGTTTTAGGGGTGATTTCGAGATTTAGCGTTGCTTTGGGTGTTCCCAGGGTTCGAGTAGGTCCCGCTCTTGATTTCAGACTTATCGGTATGTTCAGGCGGGGCTCAGGAGCCCCGAGCGTCAAACGAGCGAGGTTCGAGCGAAGTAGAAAAGTTGAAGAATAGCTGAAGGTTGCTGCTTCTGTCATAACCGCATCTGCAGTTCTAGGACCGCAGAAGCGGGACCGCAGATGCTGTCAATCCATCGCAGAAGCGGCCCTTGTCTAGGCCAGGAGAAACCGCAGAAGCGGCTCTGCAGAAGCAAAGCTCAGACCGCAGAAGCGGTCCAGCCATTTTTATCCAGTTCCGCAGAAGCGGTCCTCGTTTCGCAGGTGCGGAAATCGCTGGGCAGTGAGTTCATTTAATTCGAATTCAAAGGCCATTTATTTCATTTCTACACCACATTTAGCGATTTGGGGGCTTCCAAAGAGAGGATTTCCACATAGCACTTCAAGGTAAGTTAATTCCACTTATTATTAGTTTAAATACATGTATATTAAGTTGATTAAACACTAAAAATTAGGTGAAATCAAAGGGGTTAGAGCTAGACCTAGGGTTTAAGTAAAATCAAGATTTAACCATGAAATTTGCTATGAAATGAACTAGAATTTATATATTATTGATCCTTAGGTAATAGAGAACAACTTTCTTCGAAAAATCTCGGAATCCGGGCACGTGGGCCCGGGGTCGGAATTTAGGAAACTTGTGAAAAAGGTTGGGAAATTACTTAAATAGTTAGAATTCGATCTTGTAGGCCTATATTGACTGGTTCTTACTTCATTTAACTAGTTTGTGATTGTTCAGCTCCGAATTGAGGACCTGGGCTTGTTCTTGATATTGGAAGTACGCTTTGGAGTGAAGTGAGTCTCCTTTCTAACCTTGTAAAAGGGAATTGTCCCCATAGGTGTAATAACGGAGTATTTGCTACTAAATACGGGGGCTACGTACGTACTAGGTGACGAGAGTCTGTGCATAGCTACTATGATATTAATTGCTTGGGTAGTTTAGGACCCACATCATGCATAATTTAGAGATATCTCTTATTTAAATTGCCAATATGATCATTTATGATATGCTAGAGACTTAAAGGAAATAAGAAGTGAACATATGAACTTGTTGAACCTTGGTAAGAGTTCCCTTGTATATATATAAGCCTTGTGCGCATTCTTGATATTTATGGATCGGGTCGATTGCCTCGGTGAGAATACATGCATATATGGTTCGTGCCGTTCGACCCTCGGCAGTGCACATTTTATTTTCTGTTGGAGCGAGCCGTCAACCTCGGCATGATTGCGCATGATATATATATATATATATATATATATATATATATATATATATGCCTAGACATGACATGCCTACTTACTTAGTAATTGAAGAAGGTAATGGAAACTGAAATAAGGTTAAGAACCTGATTAATGCTTTTCATCATAACCTGTTAAATATTGGTGACTCTCATGCTTAGCATAGCACATTTATATTACATTATCTTGACCCTAGTAGGTATCAAGTCGACCTCTCGTCTCTACTTCTTCGAGATTAGACGGGATACTTACTGGGTACATATTATTTATGTACTCATACTACACTTTTGTACTTAATTGTACAGGGTCTGAGGCTGATACATCTGGTTACCAATCTAGTGCGCGCCCTTAAGCTTACGGCAGAGACTTCTACGGTGAGCTACTTCCTTCCTATGCCGCTTAGCAGCCGGATGAAGTCTTCCTTTACTTTTTATGTCTTTCCCCTATTTTAGACAGTAGGATAGAGATGTCTTTTGTATACTCTACTAGATGCCCACACTTGTGACACCAGGTTCTGGCACACACTTTGGTAGACATTTATTTTTGGGTTGTATAACTATGCTATTACGGTATTTCGCTCTTCTGGCTTACTTTCAAATTTAGTATTTATTTCACTCATTTCTGACTAAAAGCAACAAAAGAATTTAAAAATGTTTCCGTGTTGGCTTTCCTGATAATGGGGTCAGGCGCCCTCATAACCTATTGTGGACATGGGTCGTGACAAAATGGTATCAAAGCACTAGGTTCACGTAGGTCTCACAAGTTATGGTTAAACCTAATAGAGTCTTGTAGATCGATACGGAGACGTCTATATTTATCTTCAAGAGGCTATAGGGCATTAGGAAAACTATTGTTTATTCATTTCCCATCGTGCAGTAGTTAGTGTACTAAATTTCCCTCTTCTACTCTCTCACAGATGGTGAGGACTCGTACCACCGACGTTCCGGACCCGGGAGGAGCTGCTCCTCCCGTTGCTAGAGGCCGAGGTAGAGGTCGGGGGAGGGCACCGACCTGTGGTAGGGGACGAGGGCGTCCTAGAGCAATTCTAGTAGCACCACCACCAGATCCTGTGGGGGATCCTATTATTGAGGAGCAGGGGAGGTGCCCCCAGCTGAGCCTACCCCGACAGATTTCATGACAACACCGGGATTTTAGGAGGTCATGGGCCGCATGCTACGGTTCATGGACACTATGACTTAGGCTGGTTTATTTCCAGCAGACCCAGCTACTTCACACGCAGGAGGGGGAGCCCAGACCCCTACTGTTCAGGCTCCAGGTCATGCAGCTGCAGTATATCAGACTCCAAGTGCACTACCAGCAGATGGGGCTCAGCTAGTTGCTGCAGTGGCACCCCAGCCCAGGCCAGCTGTGGACGGCGATCCGCAGAAGTTATTGGAAAGATGGACTAGGCTTCACCCTCCAGTCATCGGGGTTGAGCATCATGAGGATGCTCAGGACTTCATAGACAGGTGAAGGGACAGACTGCACAATATGAGGATATTGGAGTCGCATGGAGTCGACTTCACTACTTTTCAGCTTGAGGGCAGGGATCGTAGATGGTGGCAGTCCTATGCACTCGGCAGGCAAGCAGGTTCCCCTTCCCTCACTTGGGGTTAATTTACACAGTTATTCCTGGATTGATACATTCCACCCTTTGAGAGGGAAGAGCTGCGATATCAGTTTGAGCATCTAGAGCAGGGTCAGATGTCTGTGACCGATTATGAGGCGAGGTTCTCTGATTTTCCCTCTATGCACTCATGATACTTCCTACAGAGGTAGAGAGAGTACGGATGTTCGTTGTAAGGTTACAGCCCACTATCCGTTCTAGTATAGCCCGAGAGGTAGAGATGGGTACAGGGTACCAATTAGTGATTGAGATTGCTCGCAGGATTGAGGATTACCATCTGAGGGGTAGAGAGCAGATGCAGCAGGATAAGCGGGCTAGATTCTCCGGAGAGTTCAGAGGCGCCCCAGCTAGGGGTAGAGGTCAGTTTGGTAGGGGTCAGCCCAGCAGGCCCCCAGTTTCAGCACCACCACCTACTCGGGGTGCTCCAGCATGCTCCTATTTCAGTGCCATGCCAGAGAGTTCTTACCGCCCACCAGCTATTCAGGGTTCCTCCAGTGGGTATTCAGGTCCTCCAAATTCTTCCAGTTCTTATTTTAGTGCCATGCCGGTGAGTTCATATCGTCCACCGGCTATCCAGGCTTCTTCTAGTGGGTCTACGGGTTATCAGAGTCAGCCCTCAGGGCAGCAGGTCGCCGCCCCACGCAGTTGTTTTGAGTGCGGAGATCCCGGTCATATGAGGAGACACTGCCCCAGACTTCGGGGCCAGGCAGTGCAACAGGGTCAGCAGCCCATGACTTCAACACCAGCTGCCCAGCCACCAAGAGGTGGAGGGCAGGCTGGTAGGGGTCGTCCTAGAGGTGGAGGCTAGGTAGGGAGGGGTCAGCCAGCTATTGCTCAGTCAGGTGGAGGCCAGCCAGATGGTGCTCTAGCCATGTTCTATGCTCTTCCATCTAGGCCAGATGCACTGGACTCAGATGCCGTCATCACATGTATCATTTCCGTTTGTGGTAGGGATGCTTAGGTATTATTTGATCCAGGATCTACTTATTCATATGTATCATCTTTGTTCGTTCGCTTCCTTGTTATTTCTCCTTAGCCTTTGGGTGTTCCTGTTCATGTGTCCACTCTTATGGGTGATTCTGTAGTTGTGGATTGGATCTACCGGTCCTGTGTGGTCACTTTCTATGGTTTCGAGACTAGAGCAGTTCTTTTGTTACTGGATATGATCGATTTTGAGATCATCTTGGGCATGGATTGGTTATCTCCGTATCACCCCGTCCTTGATTGCCATGCCAAGACTATTTCACTAGCGATGCCAGGATTGTCGAGATTGGAGTGGAAGGGTTTCACAGTTGATATGCCTAGCAGGTTTATTTCCTTCCTGAAGGCTCAGCACATGGTTGAGAAAGGGTGTTTGGCTTACTTAGCTTATGTTCGAGACACTACTGCAGAGTCTCCGACGATTGATTCAGCGCCAGTAGTCCGAGAGTTCACCGATATTTTTCCTTCTAATCTTCCTGGCATGCCTCTGGATCGTGATATTAATTTCTGTATTGATTTTGCCCCAAGCACTCAGCCTATATCTATTCCACCGTACCGTATGGCTCCTAAGGAGTTGAAGAAGTTGAAGGAGCAGTTAGAGGAGTTTTTAGCAAAGGGGTTTGTCAGGCCCAGTGTATCGCCTTGGGGCGCACCAATGCTATTTGTGAAGAAGAAGGATGTGACTATGTGGATGTGCATTGATTACCGCCAGTTGAACAAGGTCACTATCAAGAACAAGTATCTGTTATCTCGTATTGATGATTTGTTTGACCAACTGTAGGGAGCTAGGGTGTTCTCTAAGATTGACCTGAGATCAGGGTATCATCAACTGAAGATTCGGGACTCAAATGTTCCGAAGACTGCATTCAGGACTAGATATGGCCACTATGAGTTTCTGGTGATGTCCTTCGACTTGACTAATGCCCCAACGACATTTATGGACTTGATGAACAGGGTGTTCAGGCCTTATATTGATTCTTTTGTTACCGTCTTCATTGACGACATCTTGATATACTCACGCAGTCTAGGGGAGCACGAGTAGCATTTGAGAGTAGTGCTTTAGACCTTGCGAGAGCAGAAGCTATATGCTAAGTTCTCCAAGTGTGAGTTCTGGCTAGAGTCAGTGGCATTCTTGGGACATGTTGTGTCAGTATAGGGCATTAAGGTAGATCCCAAGAAGATTGAGCCAGTTCAGAGTTGGCCACGTCCTACTTCAGTGACCGAGATCAGGAGTTTCCTAGGGTTAGCAGGCTATTACCGGAGATTCGTATAGGGCCTTTCATCTATTGCATCCCCCTTGACTAGATTGACCCAGAAGGGTGCTCCATTCCATTGGTCCGATGATTGTAAGGAGATCTTTCAGAAGCTCAAGACAGCTTTGACTACGGCACCAGTTCTCGTATTACCTTCCAGTGCAGGGATGTATACGGTATATTGCGATGCTTTACGCATTTGTTTGGGATATGTGTTGATGCAGGAGGGGCGAGTTATTGCATATGCTTCGCGTCACCTGAAGATTCATGAGAAGAATTACCCTGTGCACGATCTGGAGTTGGCAACGATTGTTCATACTCTTAAGATATGGAGGCACTATTTGTGTGGGGTGCCTTGTAAGGTTTATACCGATCACCGTATCATACAACATTTGTTCAAGCAGAGGGATCTCAATTTGAGGCAGCGCAGGTGGCTTGAGCTACTGAAGGATTATGACATTACCATTCTTTATCATCCGGGCAAGGCGAATGTGGCCGCGGATGCCTTGAGCAAAAAGGCAGAGAGTATGTGTAGCTTGGCATTCATTCCAGCAGAGGAGAGACCCCTAGCTTTGGACATCCAGTCGTTATCTAACAGGCTTGTGAGGTTGGACATTTCAGAACCCAGCCGAGTTCTAGCATGTATAGTTGCTCAGTCTTTGCTATTGGGGCAAATCAAGGCCCGACAGTTTGATGATCCACATTTGGCGGTACTTAGAGACATGGTACTTCAGGGAGATGCCAAGGAGGTTTCTATTGGCGAGGATGGTGTTTTGCGACTCCAGGGTCATCTATGTGTTCCTAATATTGATGGTCTGAGGAGGAGTATTCTAGAGGAGACACACAGTTCACGGTATTCTATCCACCTGGGAGTTACGAAGATGTATCGTGACTTGAGGCAACATTTCTGGTGGCGGGGGATGAAGAAAGACATATTGAAGTATGTGACCAAGTGTTTGAATTTCCAGCAGGTCAAGTATGAACATCAAAGGTCGGGTGGCCTACTTCAGCGGATGCCTATTCCGGAGTGGAAGTGGGAGCGCATCACCATGGTTCGTAGTGGGGTTGCCGCAAACTTTGTGGAAGGTTGATTCAGTATAGGTCATTGTGGATAGGTTGACCAAGTCAGCCCATTTCATTCCAGTGGCGACTACTTACACAGCGGAAAAGTATGCTCAGATTTATATTCGAGAGATAGTCCGATCGCATGGGGTGCTGGTTTCCATCATATCAGACTGAGGCCCTCAGTTTACTTCCCATTTTTGGAGAGTCGTTCAGAGTGAGTTGGGGACCCGTGTAGAGCTTAGCACAGCATTCCATCCTCAGACCGACGGGCAGTCAGAGCGGATAGTTCAGATTTTAGAAAATATGCTAAGAGCATGTGTGATTGACTTTAGAGGGTAGTGGGATCAGTTCTTGCCTTTAGCGGAGTTTGCGTACAACAACATCTATTAGTCCAGTATAGAGATGGCCTCGTATGAGGCTTTATATGGCCGACGCTGTCGTTCTCCTATCGGGTGGTTTGAGCCTGGTGAGGCTAAGTTACTTGGCACAAATTTGGTACAGGATGCCTTGGATAAGGTAAATTTGATTCAGGAGAGACTTCGCACAGCTCAGTCCAGATAGAAGAGCTACACGGATCAGAGGGCGCGTGATGTATCATTTATGGTTGGCGAGAAGGTTCTCTTGAAAGTCTCGCCCATGAAGGGCATTACGAGGTTTGGTAAGAAGGGTAAGTTGAGCCCGAGGTTTATTGGCCCCTTTGAGGTATTGAGACGAGTTGGGTAGGTTGCCTTTGAGCTTGCTTTACCCCTAGTTTATCGGGAGTTCACCCAGTTTTTCATGTTTCAATGCTTCGAAAGTATCATGCCGACCTATCCCACGTGTTGGACTTCAGTACTATTCAGTTAGATGAGAGTTCGGGCTACGAGGAAGAGCCAGTCACCATCACTGATAGACAGGATCGCCAGTTGAGGTCCAAGAGGATTGCTGCGGTGAGGGTCCAGTGGATGAGCCAACCGGTTGAGGAGGCGAATTGGGAGTCCGAGGAGGACATGCGGAGCAGATACCCCGACTTATTCAACAGTTCAAGTACTTTTCTATGTCCGTTCGAGGACAAACGTCTGTTTAAGAGGTGGAGAATGTAACGACCCGACCGGTCGTTTTGCCTGTTAGAACCTCGTTCCCTTAAACAAGACTTCTTGCGCTTGCTTTAGCTAATTTATAACTTGCGGGGATGGTTGGTTCGGGAGTTGGAAGAGTTTTGAGTAAAAATATGTCCAATTGTTTTTTAAGATTCTCTTAAAATACCAAATTTGACTTCGATCAACTTTTTTGGAAAACGGATCCGGATTCGTGGTTTGACGGTCCCGGAGGGTCCATGGGAAAATATGAGACTTGGGCGTATGCCCGGAATCAAATTTCGAGGTCCCTAGACCGAGTAATGAATTTTTATTGAAAATTGTTAAATTGAAGTTTTAAAGAATTAAAGAAACTAAGAAATCATTGATTTCCGAGATACCGGGATCAAATTTTGGTTCCGAAGCTTGGTACATGTCTGAAATATCAGTTAAGACTTGCCCGTAAAATTTGGTGTCAATCCGAGTAGTTTAAGGGCGTTTTGGCCCGTTAGAAGAAAATTTAGAACTTGAAGTTCAATAGTTTTATTCATTTGGTTTTAGGGGGTGATTCCGAGATTTAGCGTTGCTTTGGGTGTTCCGAGGGTTTGAGTAGGTCCGCCTTGTGATTTAAGACTTGTCGGTATGTTCGGGCGGGGCTCGGGAGCCCCGAGCGTCAAAGGAGCGAGGTTCGAGCGAAGTAGAAAAGTTGAAAGCTGAAGGTTGCTACTTCTGTCATAACCACATCTGCGGTTCTAGGACCGCAAAAGCGGGACCGCAGATGCGGTCAATCCATCGCAGAAGCAGCCCTTGTCCAGGCCAGGAGAAATCGCAGAAGCGAAGCTCATACCGCAGAAGCGGTCCAGCCATTTTCGCCCTCTTACGCAGAAACGGTCCTCGTTTCGCAGGTGCGGGACCGTAGAAGCGGTCCCTAGACCGCAGAAGCAGAAATAACTGGGAAGTGAGTTCATTTAATTCGAACTCAAAGGCCATTTATTTCATTTCTACACCACACTTGGGCGATTTGGGGGCTTCCAAAGAGAGGATTTCAACATAGCATTGTGAGGTAAGTAATATCCACTCATCCTTAGTTTAAATACACGTACATTAGGTAGATTCAACACTAAAAACTAGGTAAAATCAAAGGGTTAGAGCTAGACCTAGGGTTTTAATAAATCTAAGATTTAACCATAAAATTTGCTATGAAATGAAGTAGAAATCATATATTATTGATCCTTAGGTTATAGAGAACAACTTTCTTCTAAAAATCTCGGAATCTGGGCACGTGGGAAATTTAGGAAACTTGTGAAAAAGGTTGGGAAATTGCTTAAATAGTTAGAATTCGACCTTGTAAGCCTTTATTGACTAGTTCTTACTTTATTTAACTAGTTTGTGATCGTTCGGTTCTGAATTGAGGGCTTGGGCTTGTTCTTGATATTGGAAGTGCACTTTGGAGCGAGTTGAGTCTCCTTTCTAAACTTGTAAGAGGGAATTGTCCGCATAGGCATAATAATTGAATTATTTGTCATTATTTTCGGGGGCTACGTACGTACTAGGTGACGAGAGTCCGTGCGTAGAAACTATTATGCTAAGTCCGGGTAGTTTAGGACCCATAAGCATGCTTTACGTGGTACTCTAGTATAGTTTGATTAACTTGGATTCGTGTGAACTATTTTGATTAAGAAGAAGGAGACTAGAGAATGACCCTTATCCTGTTTGGCCTGTTAAAAGAGAATAATTGGCATTCCTGTGTATAACTACTCCTCATATATATATTGATTGTTGTTGATGCTTGCCAATGAGCTTATTTCTGTTTGGCCGCGTCACATGGGTGATTCGCGAGCGGGGTAATAGATGCATCTATGGTTCGAGCCGTTTGACCCTCAGCAGTGCACAATTTACTTTTATGTTGGATCGGGCCGTACGTTCCTTGGTGATTATCTGCGCATGACTTATTTGGCATCCTATTGTGGGTTAGACTTCATATTTGTTTAAATATATAAATGGACACTCATGATGAAAATCTAAAGGAAGAATTGTTGTTTTATACTTACGAATCCTTATGATTTGAGTTATTTCTGCTTATTATAAATACTCCTCATTTTACTTGACCTTAGTAAGTATCGAATCGACCTCTCGTCCCTACTTCTTCGAGATTAGACGGGATACTTACTGGGTATATATTGTTTATGTACTCATGCTACACTTCTGTACTTAAATGTACAGTATCTGAGGCAGGTGGATCTGGTTATCATTCTGGTGCGCACCCGTGAGCGGACTTGGGACTTCTACGGTGAGCTATTTTTCCTCCATGCCGACCCGCAGCCGAAGAAGTCTTTCCTCTGTACTTTTATTTTCTGTCTATCCTGATTCAGACACTAGGATAGTATGGTATTCTTTTGGTGTATATTCTACTAGCTGCCCGTAGCTTGTGACACTAGGTTCTGGCACATACATTAGTAGGCTTATTTTTGGGTTGTATTATTATGCTACTACATTATCTATCACTTTCGGCTTCTACTTCAACTGGAGTATTTATCTCACTTAAATTTGATAATATTAACATAAAAAGTTAGAAATGTTTTCCGCACTTGGCTTGCCTGGCAATGGTGTTGAGCGCCTTCATGACCTATTATGGAAATGGGTCGTGACAACTGGACTTCCAGTATATTATACTGGAGTTCTAGTGTAATTGTACTGTTCCAGTATAATATATTGAACTTCTAGCATAATATACTAGAATTCCAGTATAATATATTGGTCCAACATAATATGCTGGAAGTTCATACACACATGCTCCACTCTCCAGTATATTATGTTGGAAATTTTCGTATGTTGGAGTTCTGTGATGACCCAAAGGGTCATCACTTGTTTTCTTAGTCATTCCATGATTCCGAGGCCTTGAAAACCTCACTTTTAGTTGCCTCGATTTGCGTGCACAGTCCGGGCGCGCAGCCAGAAAGTTTTTATGATGAAATATATGAATTATGTGAAAAATTTGACGAATTTTGGTATTAATATGAAGAAAGTTGACTTTGCTCAATATTTTTGGTAAGCGGACCCGGACCCGTGATTTGACGGTCTCGGAAGGTCCGTAGAAAAATATGGGACTTGGGCGAATGCCCGAAATCGAATTTCGAGGTCCCAGGCCCGAGAAATGAATTTTTCCGTGAAATTGTTTTCTGAAAATATTTAAGGAAAATGAAAATGAAATTTGATCAAAAAGTAATGGTATCGGCTCATATTTTGGTTTCGAAGTCCGGTACAGGTCATATATAATGGTTAAGCGCTTCCTGTAAAGTTTGGTTGAAAACGAACGTCGTTTGACGTGTTTCGGCCTTAAACGGGAAAAATTGGAAGTTTATGAAATTTGAAAGATTTCTTGGATTTTAAGGCTCAATTCATTGATTTTGATGTTGCTTTGGAGATTTGATCGCTCGAGCAAGTTCGTATGATGTTTTTGAGTCAGTGTACATATTCGGTTTGGATCCCTGAGGGCTCGGGTGAGTTTTGGATAGGTAACGGGGTGGTTTTGGACTTAGAAAAAGCTGCAGAAAATCTGCAGCAGGTGCACAGGGATTTCCTTCTATGCGATCGCATAGGCATAGTTGCGATCGCATAGAAAAAAGTTCAAGGGGTTCCAAAATCTTTCTACTTGATCGCATTGGTCTTCCTGCGATCGCATAGCTTGCCAGCTTCCTTCGACGCGATCGCATACTACTCCCCGCAATCGCACTGAGTAAAAAGACAACCTCCATTTTTCTTCTATGTGATCGCGACACTGCATCTGCGATCGCATTGCACATCAGGTCAGACTCTATGCAATCGCAGCCCCCTCTATGCGATCACATAGAGCAATTTCGTCCAGTGGTTTTAAAGACCCAAAAACAGAACACTTACGGGATTTTCATCCCATTTCTCAACTCTCTCTTCTCCAACAGCTCTTGGGCGATCTTTGGAGCATTTCTTCACCAAAGTTCCTTGGGTAAGTATTTCTTAACTCATTTTCTTCACTTTCCATCAACATCAATTGAATTCCTAGGCCTAAACATGTGAAAATAGGTAGAAAATTAGAGAAATGGGTAGAATTAGGGTTTCCAAGGATTTCATTAATTAGACCTCGTTTTGGGGTCGAACTTGAAAACAAATTATATATTCGGGCTCGTGGATGAATGTGAATTTATTTTGGTTCGAACCTCGTGTTTTGACTAAGCGGGCCCGGGGTCGGTTTTGCCAATTTTGGGCAAAATGTTGGAAAAATATATTTAGGCATGTGGATTGGATTGTTGAGTATTATTGATGATATTAAATCAATTGTGTATAGATACGATCGAATTGGAGCCAAATTTGAAAGGAAAGGCATTGCTTAAGGATTGAGTTGGCCGTAAACCTTCGAGGTAAGTGATTGATCTATCCTAGCTTGAGGGAATAGGAGTTGAGTATAATTGCTATTTGTTATGTGTTGTGTCTGATGTATAGGCATGGTGACGACTATCTATATGTTGGGGGGCGAGCTTGACCGTGGGTCTTAAATGGATTAGATTTCAAAATTCTTATGTGATTCTATGAAAGAATTAATTGTTGAGCCTTGGCACCGAGTTATTGTTTCTCTTGCCAATTATATATATTGAGAACTATGTTAAAAGTGAAATGGGAGCGGGTGGTATGCCTACCACATGATATGTAATGAAATGGGAGCGAGTGGTACGCCTACCACAGATTATATTGAAATGGGAGCAGGTGGTACGCCTACCACATGATATGTAATGAAATGGGAGCGAGTGGTACGCCTACCACAGATTATATTGAAATGGGAGCGAGTGGTACGCCTACCATAACTTATATTGATTATTGTTATTGGTCATAGTTGCCGGTGACATATTGTGCAATGTGTTGATAATGAAATGGGAGCGGGTGGTACGCCTACCACAAGATATTAATTGAAATGGGAGAGGGTGGTATGCCTACCACAAGATATTAATTGAAATGGGAGCGGGTGGTACGCCTACCACAACTTATACTGATTATTGTTATTGGCCATAGTTGCCGGTGACATATTGTGCACTATGTTGATAATGAAATGGGAGCGGGTGGTGCGCCTACCACAAGATATTAATTGAAATGGGAGCAGGTGGTACGCCTACCACAAGATATTAATTGAAATGGGAGCGGGTGGTACGCCTACCACAATATATTAATTGAAATGGGAGCGGGTGGTACGCCTACCACAAAAAATAAAATGAAGTGGGATCGGGTTGCGCGCCTGCAACAAGATGAGTTGAACTTGAAGTGGATTTAATTCCTTCATTCTATTTCTGCTATTATATTTTGTTGCTACCCCAGAGCATGTCTTCCCTTCCCAAATATTTAACGTTGTTTCCTGTCATTCTTGTTGTATATATATATTTTGAACTGCACAGGTTTTTGTGAGTGTCTGGTTCTAGCCTTGTCACTACTTCGCCGGGATAGGCCAGACACTTACCAGCACATAGGGTCGGTTATGCCGATTCTACACTCTGCGCTCTTTTGCGCAGATACAGGTTTCGGACAACAGCAGCAGCAATAGTGTGAGTGTTAGCATTCCGATCAGCGAGACACCGAGGTAGCCTTGCAGGCATCCGCAGGACCCGACGTCCCCTCTATCTTTATTTTTAGTCTGTTATCTCATGTATTTGAGACAAATAGTTTTATATTTCTTTCAAACGGTTGTGTTTAGTATTCTTAGAAGTTCGTGAGTATTGTGACACCAGTTCTTGGGTAGTGAATTATGTCTAGATTGCTGTATCGCATCTAGTAACATTTACTAAGTCTTTCGCTAAATTAATTTTATTCCGCTGTAATCATATTATTATTGCTAAGTGTTTTAAAATGGGAATTTAAAAAAAATGGAAAGATAAATAAGAGTTGGCTTGCCTAGCTCCCACTAGTAGGCGCCATCACGACTCCCGATGTTGGGAAATCCGGGTCGTCACAAGTTGGTATCAGAGCTCTAGGTTACATAGGTCTCACAACTCACGAACAAGCTTAGTAGAGTCTGAGGGATCGGTACAGAGACGTCTGTACTTATCTTACAGAGGCTACGGAGTTAGGAAAAGTTTCACATTTGTTCTTTTTTGTCGTGCGTTTCTATTTCTCAAAGCTAATTGAATTTCTACTCTTGTCTTCCCACGAGTGGCAAAGTCACGTACCTCTTCTTCAGCAACAACGACACAGGCCGGTGATAAATCAACTACGCCTTCAGAAGTTTTGTGGAGGTCGGATAGGTTTCACCAAACTCTTCGCTACCACCTTCAGCGGTGTATCTTTTGAGGACCCACGAGATTTTCTTGACCGCTGTGATGAGGTATTGCAGAACGTGAGGATAGTCGGAAGCGAGATGGTTGATTTTGCTATTCTTCGGATGGCAAATAGAGGTAGTGGAAAGATAATGTATTTACCAGACCAGTTGTGGTTCCAGCGGAAGATGCAAATGTATCAAGAGATCACCTAATGAATCGTATGGTGGTTCAATGGACCTTGACGTCTGGTTGATTTATTTGAGTTGTGAAGGACAAATATTGTGGATTATCGGGTGTTGTGACTTTGACTTAGCATCAAATGGGGAATTCCACTATCAGTGAATGGAACGTATGTTCATGTCTTATGTCAGTTTTGGCTTGGAATGTATATATATGGTACGGAAAGATTTCCTAATAATTTATACATATTTAAGGCTTGGTACTTTGCAGGGGGTAAGGTTGGAACTTGTGGTAAGTCTGCCTCCTTAATAATCCAACACTTTAGTATCAAGAGAGTTAGGGAAACAACTTTAAGTTTACAAAAGGTCTACTCAGTGTGGCATTCACGGTTGCGGATTTGGGGTGCTTTGGAGGAAATACAGTGGTAGAAGACCTTTTCGACTATGTGGTTTGTGCCAAGATTTATCTGTATAGAGTTTTACCTTTATGATCGTTATGCGTAAATAGGGGTAAGAATCGTCCCCAAAGAATAATGAAGAGTATATGAATAAATGGGGTAGCTCAGCAGTGTTAAGCCAGCATGGCAAAAGAGGAAATTGGCCGTCGATGTTTGTGACAAGCCTACGAAGAGGGCAGACCGGCCAATGCAATACTACCTACTCAGCTTACATGACCATCCAGTTGTAGGGGTGAGGATGTTAGAGGTGGAGGTGAGAATCCTAGAGGTGGATACCCAACCGTTGATATAGTTTCTATGGTGTGGCTGAGGTCACTACGCCAGATGGTGTCATCACATGTACAATTCTGAACGTTATAAAAAGGATATTTTTCCTTAATTTGATTTGGTTTTGAAAAAAATTGAGGCGAGTCCTCTTAATATGCTCCACTCATGAGTGAGCTTCGTAATCCTCAAATCTACTTATGTGAATACTCACGTTGGGCTATTATATGGAGATAATTATCCCTCTCATTATGTGTTAGTCACTAAGAATATCTGTGAGGCTAACAGTGAGTTTCTATTACGTACCACATGGGTTTTGATGTAATTTCAGGATAATTAATTTCAATTGTCAATTATACGCCCTATCGGTATGAGGGTTTACTATATGTTGTCATTTTCTTTGACGGAATTATTGAAAAGAAGAAAGAAAGGAAATGAAAAATTTCAGTTGGTACAATGTGCAAATACTTGTGATTCAGAGTTGAGGGTGATATCCTCAAATAATTATATAATATGAAATATTTTAAACCGAGCTACAAGCTGCGGTGGATGTTATATAAGGACAAGGTCCTGGTGGTAAAAAGTTTATGTGTTTAAAATTCCCCTTTTATGAAAATAAAAGTCTTGTACTATATTTTAAATGGGAGTCATGCCTGTTAGGCTTATTTGACAATTCTTGTATATGTTCTGTTCATATTTAGCCATTTTTGTGTTGTAAACGTTGGGTTTTAGCCTATGAGACGGACGCCCAGGTGGTGATAAAGGTGACTCATTAATTAGGGTGAGTAATTATGAGGTCTACATGTACCATTGTGAGTAAAGTGGAGATTTGAAATAAGATGATATATTGATATACTCCCGCAGTCAGGAGGAGCATGAGCAACCTCTTAGGTTGGCTCTTCAGACTCCGAAAAATAGTCAACTATATGCAAAAGAATTTCAAAGTGCGAATTCTGGTTGAGTTCAGTTGCATTCCTGGGTCAAGTTGTGATGGCAAAGGGTATTCAGGTTGACCCAGAAAGGTTTCCAGTTCGAATGGTCAGATGAATGTGAGGCGAGCTTCCAGAAGCTCAAGACCGCCTTGACCACAACACCGGTGTTGGTTTTGCCCACAGGTTTGGGACCTTATACTGTCTATTGTGATGCTTCCCATATAGGGCTTAGTGCAGTGTTGATGCAGGATGGCAAGGTTATTGCCTATGCTTTGAGGCAGTTGAAGATTCATGAAAAGAACAATCCAGTACATGATCTGGAGTTGATGACGATTGTTCACGCATTGAAGATTTAGAGGCATTATTTGTATGGCGTGGCATATGAAGTATTCACCGATCACAAGAGTCTTCAGTACCTGTTTAACAGAAGGAGTTGAATTTGAGGCAGAGAAGGTGGTTAGAATTGTTGAAGGATTATGATATCACCATTTTATATCACCCGGGGAAAAGCAAATATGGTAGCCGATGCTTTGAGCAGGAAGTCAGCCAGTATGGGTAGTCTTGCTTATATTCCGGTCAGTCAGAGGCCGCTTGCTTTGGATGTTCAGGCCTTAGCCAAACGATTTGTGAGATTGGAAATTTCTGAGCCTAGTCGAGTACTAGCTTGCACGGTCGCTCGCTCTTCATTATTGGAGCGTATCCGCGATCGGCAGTTTGATGATCCTCATTTATGTGTCCTTAAAGACACAGTTCAGCGAGGAGGTGCCAAGCAGGTCACCTTAGATGCTGATGGAGTTTTGAGATTGCAAGGGCGAATTTGTGTGCCAAATGTTGATGGACTTCGAGAATTGATTTTAGAGGAAGCTCATAGTTCCCGGTATTCTATTCATCCAGGCGCAGCAAAGATGTATCAGGATTTGCGGCAACATTATTGTTGGTGTAGAATAAAAAAGGATATTGTGGCATACGTAGCACGGTGTTTGAACTGTCAACAGGTTAAATATGAGCATCAGAGGCCTGATGGTTTATTTCAGAGAATTGAGCTTCCCGAGTGGAAGTGAGAGAGGATTACCATGGATTTCGTTACTGGACTTTCGATGACTCGGAAGAAGTTTGATGCTATTTGGGTCATTGTTGATAGGCTGACCAAGTCAGCGCACTTCATTCTAGTAGCAGTCTCCTATTCATCCGAGAGGTTAGCGGAGGTTTATATCCGGGAGATTGTTCGCCTTCATGGTGTACCGGTATCCATCATTTCAGATCGGGGTACGCAGTTTACCTCGCGCTTTTGGAGAGTGGTTCAGCAAGAGTTAGGCACCCAGGTTCAGTTGAGCACAGCGTACCATCCTCAGAAGAACGGCCAGTCCGAGAGGACTATCCAGATATTGGAGGATATGCTCCGAGCCTGTGTTATTGATTTTGGAGGTTCGTGGGATCAGTTCCTGCCTTTGGCAGAGTTTTCCTATAATAACAGCTATCAATCGAGCATCCATATGGCTCTTTATGAAGCTTTGTATGGTAGACGGTGTCGATCTCCGATTGGATGGTTTGAGCCGGGAGAGGCTCGATTGTTGGGTACGGATTTAGTTCAGGAGGCCTTGGACAAGGTCAAGATCATTCGGGATAGGCTTCGTACAACTCATCCAGGCAAAAAAGCTATGCAGATCGTAAGGTTCGAGATATAGCTTTCATGGTTGGTGAACGAGTATTGCTTCGTGTATCGCCTATGAAGGGCGTGATGAGATTTGGGAAAAAGGGAAAACTTAGCCCTAGGTTTATTGGCCCATTTGAGATTCTTGATCGTGTGGGAAAGGTGGCTTATAAACTTGCCTTGCCACCTAGCTTATCAGCTGTGCATCCAGTGTTTCACGTATCTATGCTCCGGAAGTATCACAGCGATCCATCGCACGTGTTAGATTTAGCACTGTCCAATTGGACAAGGATCTATCTTATGAGGAGGAGCCGGTGGCTATTTTAGACCGGCAGGTTCGACAGTTGAGGTCGAAGAGTTTTCCATCAGTGCGTGTTCAGTGGAGAGGTCAGCCTCCTGAGACATCGACCTGGGAGTCCGAGTCTGATATGCGGAGCGTTATCCTCATCTATTCCCTGACTCAGGTACTTCTTTCTTTTGTCCGTTCAAGGACGAACAGTTGTTTTAGAGGTGGAGAATGTGACGATCCAAAGGGTCATCACTTGTTTTCTTAGTCATTCCGTGCTTCCGAGGCCTTGAAAACCTCACTTTTAGTTGCCTCCATTTGCGTGCGCAGTCCAGGCGCGCAGCCGGAAAGCTTTTATGATGAAATATATGAATTATGTGAAAAATTTGAAGAATTTTGATATTAATATGAAGAAAGTTGACCTTGGTCAACATATTTGGTAAACGGACCCGGACCTGTGATTTGACGGTCTCGGAAGGTCCGTAGAAAAAAAGGGACTTGGGCGTATGCCCGGAATCGAATTCCGAGGTCCCAGGCTCGAGAAATGAATTTTTCCATGAAATTATTTTCTGAAAATGTTTAAGGAAAATAAAAATGAAATTTGATCAAAAAGTAATGGTATCAGGCTCGTATTTTGTTTCCGACGCCCGGTATAGGTCATATATATTGGTTAAGCGCTTCCTATAAAGTTTGGTTGAAAACATACATCGTTTGATGTGTTTCGGCCTTAAATGGGAAAAATTGGAAGTTTATGAAATTTGAAAGATTTCTTGGATTTTAAGGCTCAATTCATAGATTTTGATGTTGTTTTGGAGATTTGATCGCTCGAGCAAGTTCGTATGATATGTTTGAGTCAGTGTACATATTCGGTTTGGAGCCCCAAGGGCTCGGGTGAGTTTCGGATAGGTAACGGGGTGGTTTTGGACTTAGAAAAAGCTGCAGAAAATCTGCAGCAGGTGCACAGGGATTTCCTTCTATGCGATCGCATAGAGTAAAGTTCAGGGGTTCCCAAATCATTCTACGCGATCGCATTGGTCTTCCTGCGATCGCATAGCTTGCCAGCTTCCTTCTACGTGATCGCATACTACTCCCCACTATCGTACTGAGTAAAAAAACAACCTCCATTTTTCTTCTATGCGATCGCAACACTGCTTCTGCGATTGCATTGCACATCAGGTCAGACTCTATGCGATCGCAGCCCCCTCTATGCGATCGCATAGATTAATTTCATCCAGTGGTTTTAAAGACCCAAAAATAGAACACTTACGGGATTTTCATCCCATTTCTCAACTCTCTCTTCTCCAACAGCTCTTGGGCGATCTTTGGAGCATTTCTTCACCAAAGTTCCTTGGGTAAGTATTTCTTAACTCGTTTTCTTCACTTTCTATCAACATCAATGGAATTCCTAGGCCTAAACATGTGAAAATAGGTAGAAAATTAGAGAAATGGGTAGAGTTAGGGTTTCCAAGGATTTCATGAATTAGACCTCGTTTTGGGGTCGAACTTGAAAATAAATTATATATTCGGGCTCGTGGATGAATGAGTGAATTTATTTTGGTTCGGACCTCGTATTTTGACGAAGCGGGCCCGAGGTCGGTTTTGTCAATTTTGGGGCAGAATGTTGGAAAAATATATTTAGGCATGTGGATTGGATTGTTGAGAATTATTGATGATATTAAATCAATTGTGTATAGATACGATCGAATTGGAGCCAAATTTGAAAGGAAAGGCATTGCTTAAGGATTGAGTTGGCCGTAAACCTTCGAGGTAAGTGTTTGATCTATCCTAGCTTGAGGGAATAGGAGTTGAGTATAATTGCTATTTGTTATGTGTTGTGTCCGACGTATAGGCATGGTGATGAGTATCTATACGTTGAGATCTAGCATGACCGTGGGTCTTAAATGGATTAGATTTCAAAATTCTTATGTGATTCTATGGAAGAATTAATTGTTGAGCCTTGGAACCAAGTTATTTTTTCTCTTGCCAATTATATATATTGAGAACTATGTTAAAAGTGAAATGGGAGCGGGTGGTACGCCTACCACATGATATGTAATAAAATGGGAGCGAGTGGTATGCCTACCACAGATTATATTGAAATGGAAGCGGGTGGTACGCCTACCACATGATATGTAATGAAATGGGAGCGAGTGGTACGCCTACCACAAATTATATTGAAATGGGAGCGAGTGGTATGCCTACCACACATTATATTGAAATGGGAGCGAGTGGTACGCCTACCACAACTTATATTGATTATTGTTATTGGCCATAGTTGCCGGTGACATATTGTGCACTGTTTTGATAATGAAATGAGAGCGGGTGGTGAGCCTACCACAAGATATTAATTGAAATGGGAGCGAATGGTACGCCTACCACAAGATATTAATTGAAATGGGAGCGGGTGGTACGCCTACCACAACTTATATTGATTACTGTTATTGGCCATAGTTGCCGGTGACATATTGTGCACTGTGTTGATAATGAAATGGGAGCGGGTGGTACGCCTACCACAAGATACTAATTAAAATGGGAGCGGGTAGTACGCCTACCATAAGATATTAATTGAAATGGGAACGGGTGGTATGCCTACCACAAGATATTAATTGAAATGGGAGCGGGTGGTATGCCTACCACAAGATATAAAATGAAGTGGGATTGGGTTGCACGCCTGCAACAAGATGAGTTGAACTTGAAGTGGCTTTAATTCCTTCATTCTATTTCTTGTATTATATTTTCTTGCTACCCCAGAGCATGTCTTCCCTACCCAGTTATTTAACGTTGTTTCCTATCATTCTTGTTGTATATATATATTTTGAACTGCACAGGTTTATGTGAGTGTCTGGTTCTAGCCTTGTCACTACTTTGCCAGGATAGGCCAGACACTTACCAGCACATGGGGTCGTTTGTGCTGATTCTACACTCTGCGCTCTTTTGTGCAGATACAGGTTTCGGACAGCAGCAGCAGCAGTAGTGCGAGTGTTACCATTCCGATCAACGAGATACCGAGGTAGCCTTGCAGGCGTCCGCAGGACCCGGCGTCCCCTCTATCTTTATTTTCAGTATGTTATCTCATGTATTCGAGACAAACAATTTTATATTTCTTTCAAACGGTTGTGTTTAGTATTCTTAGAAGTTCGTGAGTATTGTGACACCATTTCTTGGGTAGTGAATTATGTCTAGATTGCTATATCGCATCTAGTAACATTTACTAAATCTTCCGCTAAATTAATTTTATTCCGCTGTAATCATATTATTATTGCTAAGTGTTTTAAAATGGGAATTTAAAAAAAAATGGAAAGATAAGTAAGAGTTGGCTTGCCTAGCTCCCACTAGTAGTCGCCACCACGACTCCCGACGGTGGAAAATCTGGGTCGTGACAAGTTCCAGCATAATATGTTGGAAGTTCATACACAGGTGCACTAATCTCCAATATATTATGCTGGAAATTTCCGTGTTGCAGCAAAATAGTTGCTATTTTCGAATGACTTTTGCAAACGTTGGTTATTTTTCAATTACCAGTTCGAAAACTGGCTAACCCCTGCTATTTTATATCTTATTTGTCAATATGATATATCCAATAATAAAATCTCTATTAAATTAAAGGGACTTATATAGTCATTGAATAACGTTTTTGTTCTATATTTTTCTTTATTCTATTATCAAATGTTTAGTATCTATACATTGTTAATAGAAATTTTTAAAGCACATTACTTTGTTTAATATTTTTTTCTGCTCGCTTTATTTTTGTAATATAAGAGAAGATATATATTTTATTAATATTGAAATATATTTTATTTTTAAAAAATTTATTTTGTTGTTGTCAATAATATTATGTGAATTTTAATGAATAAAATCTCTATTAAATTAAAGGGAATCAAATAACTTTTTTGTTATGTATTTTTCTTTATATATTATCCATATTTAATATAATTGCATTGTTAATTAAAAAATTTATTACTATATTACTTTATTTAATATTTTGTCTACTATTTTTTTGTAATATAATAGAAGATATATATTTTATTACTCTTGAGATAATTTTTTTTTATTTTAAATTTTATTCTAATATTCTTAATAATATTTTTTGAATTTAATGAAATCTCTATTAAATTAAAGGGACTTATATAGTCATTGAATAACTCCTTTGTTCTATATTTTTCTTTATTATACTTATCCAATATTTTGTATTTTTACATTGTTACTAGAAATTTTTATTAGCATATTTTTTGTTTAATAATTTTTTTCTACTATTTTTATTTTCAATAATATAATAAAAGATATATATAAAAAGACTGAAGCTGACAAAGTTTAGAAAGAGAAACTCTTACCTCTCTAAGAATACCTACATGGAACAACCACAACACCGTTAATTATACAACCAACCACCGGACAAAAATAGCCAAATGGATGTGGAAGAAGCAATAACACACTCCTATAAGGAAATGTTACTCAACAAGCAGGCAGTAAGCCAAATAGGATACTACGATGAGGATTCCCCTAAATTATCAAAGATGATAAAGGAAAAAATGTTGAAAACTCAATTTCGCTCTCAAAAGAAGACAAGAAACGCCTATACCAACCATGTCGCTTCTCAGTAATCATAAAGATTTTTGGTCGTAGAATGCCTTACCATTACCTTTGATCTAAACTAATTGACCTATGGAAACCATCCGAACAGTTAATCTCAATTGACTTAGGATGGGACTTCTTCGTTGTCAAATTTAGTCTAGAGGAAAATATGGCTAAGGCACTACACCTAAGACCATGATTCGTTGGGAATTTCCTATCAGTGCGTAAATGGGAACCAAAATTCGTCCCACAAGAAGCTACATTATCTTCCACAACCATTTGGATTCACCTACCCCAAGTATCAACAGAATTCTATGACAAAGAAATATTGGAAAAAGTTGGTCGAAAACTTGGCAAATTACGTAAGATCGATTCATGCACGTCTTCCACATTGAGAGGAAGATATGCACGCATATGTATCCAAGTACCACTTGAAACCCCAGTGGAAACATCAGTAATCATTAGTGACCATAAGCAAGCAGTGATTTATGAAGGTTATGAAGGTGAAGATATGTTATGTACAACGTGTGGAAGGATTGACCACACAACAAAAAATTACAAATTCAAAAAATTCCAACCATCGTCGTCACAAGAAGCCCCTGAAAATTCGGGAATACATACCAAAGAGGATGAGGATGGGTGAGGATAATGGACGGAAGACAGTCAATTTCCCTAGAAGAAAGAAAACAAGCCAACAACCGATGAAGGGAAGGAACAATGGAAACGAAAACGATCAACATCATGCAAAAAAATCACAAAAGATCCAGGTAAAAATGTTCGATGCAAACTCTGGTAAGTTTCTGGTAACCAAAACTTTTTAATATAATTCTAAGTCCAGTAATATGCAGTCCAAAAATTACAATAGGACAAGTGGCCCTATGAATAAGCAAAACCCCATCCCCCACTCCCTAGCAGCCCAAACACGAGACTCTAGCCTAAGTACAGTGCCAAACGTAAGGCGGGAACGGGGCTCAATGGAGCTGATACCGAAAAATCAACTTGGCCCATCAATAATGCCTATTAGGAGCCCCCTACCAATAGCCCAACCCCAGACCTATACCTAGCTAGAGATGTGGCCTTAGGCCACCGTGCCAATACCCAATCAATCATTGGGGTCCATACCCAGTTGGAACAATCCAGCGAAAATACTTATCCCTACCCAAATACCTACGTGCCCCCTACTCCCCTCCCAACGGGGTACTCTAATGAGAAAAAACTCACCACACTCCATGAACACTCAAGTGCCTCACCTGAGAACCTACCCAATCTCAGGTGACATGATACATTCCGTCCACTCCAACAGATACCACATTAATTCTAAATTCAATTCTCCAGATGCAATAACTTATGAACTTTCCACTAAGCTAGATTTGACACCAAACGACGCCATTATGAGCTGGTCGTTAACATAACCCCCACACTTACCTAAAAAGGTAAAATAAAAAAATACAAAAATAGAAAATACACATCCGCCACCCACCATTGTGATGTCTCTTCCATTGTCACCGGACCACTCACCAACATTATGGCTGGAAGTGGCGCTTCAAGGACAAGGCCTAGACTAAAATTTCACGTTGGAAAATCAACCAGTAACCTTGATTATCCAAAACTGTGTGCATCTAGCTAGGGCAATGGTAAAGCCCTAAACAAGGCCTTGGCAGCCTTTGGCCCAAGCTTATGGCAAGCGATGACAAGCAATGGCAGCATGCAACCCAATATGAACCCACCAATTATTAACACCTTCATATCTCAAGGTTCCCATCAATCCCTTTCTTTCCAGACTCAGGAATGGACGACCTAGCAGCTTATCCAGTGTTTGTGATTATCGAGCCCAAATCCCACAAAAATACATCACCTTCTACTCTAGTAGAGAAGAACCAGTCCCCACCACTAGGAAGCATTACAAGAGAGATCAACAAAGCACTTGAGCTGCTAAAAAGGAAAAGCCTAGCGGAGATGGAAGGAACAACCTACGTCCCTCTGTGCACATACTCTCTCCTACTACACTCAGTCAGAGCAATCGAGTTTAGTCTATAGAGCAGCGAAGTGCTTGTGCCTTGTGCTAATGTTTCCCAAAGCCGTGACCAAGTATGGTTTGATCCTGGTATCTCACCACAGCTAGGGTGTGACCAAACCACTCCTCAACATGACCCCAGTTCTAAGCACGAAAAACAGGAACCAAAAGAAACTAGTGAGGTCTCCTCAGGGAATAGAGAAGTCTCATAGAAACCATTCCCCCAACCGCAAACCACCCCTAATAAACTACAGTATATCGAATGTTATGAGTGGAAACAGCATGGAGTTCAGGAGACATTGCCTCGACATGGTTCAGCTTCACAAGGCAGCGCTGCTGGCTCTGTTAGAAACTAAGATGGCTAACAATAAAAGGCTAACAGAGGAGCTGCACTTTGATATGCTTATCTAGTCCCCCACAATAGGGTTATCTGGTGGTATTGTTATGATGTGGAAGGAGGACTGCGTCACTGTTGATGAGGTATCTACTACCCCTAAGGGCATCCATCCCATGGTGAAGGTATTCTCCTCCCACACTTCTTGGTTATTTTTAGCCATTTACGCTAGCAACATATTAGCTGATAGAAAATTGTTATGGGAAAGTCTTGTTACTATCTCAAAAAGCAATACTAAACACTGGTTTGTTGGAGACTCAATGAAGTCTTAAAAGCTATGGATAAGTTTGGAGGTAGCCCCATTAACTCAAGTCGTAGCAACCATTTTTAGAACTACCTCAATGAGTGCAAACTAGATGACTTAGGTTACAAAGGCAGTAAATACACATGGACTAACAAAAGATATAAAAATAGGTGTAGTCTAATATTAGAAATGATAGATAGGTGCTTTGCTAACGACTGCTGGATTTCTCAATACCCCGAGGCTAGTGTTAACCATCTCCCTACCCACTCATATCACTTCCCTATTCAAATAATGCTAAAGGAGGATTCTTTCAATAATTCTAACAGACCCTTCAAGTTTGAGTCAATGTGGACTAGCCACCCCTCCTTCCCTAGCATCATCAATGAGGCCTTCACCAATAACTCCCCCTAATCTAATCAAATAACACCTTCAAAAGCTTTGTGACCCAGTGGAATATGCACACCTTATTTATGCTTATCAAACATCTCCATCCTTATCACGATCCAATCCCCGAACCCGGTCGTGATGACGTCTTTTGTGAAGATAAGGCCAGCCAAACCAAAACGAACACCCCTTTTAAATAATTAATTATCATAAACAATTCTAAAACATGATTAAAATAACCATAATTTGCGAAAACAACCATAGTAACAAAGGGAACCATCCCGACACATCCCAAACCAGGGTGTCACAAGTCATGAGCTAATACTGGATCCAATACAAGTCTACAAAGTATGGAATCCGATACAATAGTCTGAAGAAAACATAGATAATAAAGGATAAGGGAGGCACGGGGGCTGCGGATGCCAACAACTACCTCGTACTCTCCGGATCACTACCTGGTCTAGAAGGATCAGCACTCAGGAGAGGACTCGACGATGCCTGAATCTGCACACATAGTGTAGGGAGTAATGTGAGTACTCCGACCCAGTGAATAATAATTATAAATAATGGTTGAAAGCATGAAAACAGGCACAAAGCAATTCTATATCAAGCAGTAAAATCACTTAAAACAGTAAAATAGTGAAGAATCAAATGAAATCTCTTTTAAGAACAGGTAAAACAGGTAATTTAACAGGTAAAGTAACAAGTAGAAATCCGCCCCTCGGGCTCAGTATCAATCGCTCAGAATAATATCAGCCCCTCGGGCTCACTCTCAGTATAATATCATCCCCTCGGGCTCACTCTCAGATCATATGGGTACCTGCACTCACTGTGGGTGTGCAGACTCTGGAGGGGCCCATTACGGCCCAAGCGCTATATCAGGCCACCTCGTGGCATCATCACTCGGCACTCGGCACTCGGCCTCACATTACTCTTCACTCGGCCTCATATCACTCAAGCCACCTCGTGCATATAAAGTATCTCAGGCCCTCGGCCTTACATCACTCAACATAACCTCACATATGGCCCTTAGCCTCACTCAATCTGAAAATCATCACAAGTCCCTCGGGCATTTGTAAACAACATTTCTCAGCCCAAAATATCATTTAGAAATATCATTTAAGTTTCAAATATGAGTAAAAGTGGCCGAGTTTGTAAAACAATAGATATCCACAGGACTAAGTTCAAATATAAGCCAAAAATTAATGAGGAAACAGTGATAAAAACTCCCCGAAGGGTTCAAATAATTGGCACGAAGCCCAAATATGGCAATTAGCCCAAATCATGATGATAGCAAGTAAGTCTCAGTCAAATACGCGGTAAAATCATTAATTGGGACGGACCAAGTCACAATCCCCAGTAGAAAACGACCCCACGCTCATCATCAAGCGCGTGTCTCATCTCAATACAGCACCACGATATGCAATCCGGGGTTTCAAACCCTCAGGACATCATTTACAATCACTACTCACCCCGAACAGGCCAAAACTCTAGCTCGCGATGCCTTTGCCCCTAAAATCAGCCTCCACGTGCATCGAATCTATCCAAAATCAGAACGAATACGTCATAACATGCTAAGGGAACAAAACCCAAGCGAAAACAATCAAAAAATATAAAAAATCCCAAAATTAGCAAAATTCGAGCCCTGACCCGCTTCTCGAAACTCAAAATTTTTCACATCAACGGATTCCTTATCCTTCCACGAGTTCATACATATAAACAACACCAAAATTAGAGTCCAAATGACCCCTCAAATCCCAAATTAAAATTCCAAAATCCCAAGCCCTAGTTCTTCCATTTTTGGTTAAATTTCCATGAATTTCTAGGTTAATTTCACAATAGAATCATATTTTGGGTTCATAAGACTTATCTTCAATCAATCCTCCTCAAATCCCTCTTAAATTTATCTCAAAGTGCTCTCAAAATACTCAACTATGGTGGAAAAATGGGTAAAACTCGCGGATGAAATGTTTATTTCTGCCCAGATTCTGAACTTCCTTCTATGCGATCGTGGCCTAAGACCCGCGATCGCGAAGGGCAATTTTTCCAAGACCCAAAAATACTCTATGCGATTGCGACCGAAGTCCTGTGAACGTGATGTTTCCTTTCTCCAAACTACGCGAACGCAATCCTCCAGCCGCGAACGCGAATGGCAATGGCCCCTGACCCTCAAATCATTCTCTGCGAACGCTAAGGGTCTTATGCGAACACGAATCCTTCGCGATCGCGATCACTCGAACGCGAACGCAATGAACAAATTTTCCTGCCTTCCAAATTGCTTCTACGCGATCGCGACGCCACCCCTGTGATCGTGAAGGCCAAACACCCTGCAACATCAGAACAACAAAATCTGCAACTCCAAAATGCCAAAATTGGTCCGATTGACCACCCGAAACTCACCCGAGGCCCTCGAGACCTCAACCAAAAGCACCAACACATCCTAAAGCTTTATTAAAACTTGTTCCAATCATCAAAACACATCAAACAACACCAAAACCACCAATTAACATTGAATTCAAGCCTAAGTTTTCTAAAAATTTCCGAAATACGCTTTCGATCAAAAACCAACCAAACCACGTCCGAATGACCTAAAATTTTTCACACACATCCCAAATGACATAAAGAAGCTACAGCCACTCTCGGAATTCCATTTTGGCCCTGGGATCAAAATCTCACCTATCAACCGGAAATCGCCAAAATACTAACTTCGTCAATTCAAGCCAAATTCTACACCGGACCTCCAAAACCAATTCCGATAACACTCCTAAGTCAAAAATAACCTCCCAAAGCTAACCGAAGCATCGAAACTTACATCTGATCCCTCTAACACATAAGTCAACATCCGGTTGATTTTTCCAACTTAACCCTTCTTAAAAAAGACTAAGTGTCTCATTTCTTACCAAAACCACTATGAAAGCAAACTATTCAACTTGACCACAAAAAAACACGGATAATGAAGCATAAAGAAGCAGAAATGGGTGAAACAGAGAGCTCTGTAATGACCCGACCGGTCATTTGGAACACTAGCACTCCGTTTAGCAGTCGGAGGCTATGAACAACTTCATTTCAGGTATTATGACTTGTACGCGTGGTCGGAATTGAATTTCGAGAAGTCCAGAGTTGATTTGGGAAAAGAATTCTCATTTCGGAAGCTTAAAGTTGAAAGAATGAACTAGGATTGAATTTTTGAGTAAACGACCTCGGAATCGGGATCTGAAGGTTCCAACACGTTTGTATGATGATTTTAGACTTGGACGTATGCCCGGTGCGTGTTTTGGATAATCCGGGAGCGTTTTGGCATCTATTGTGGAAGTTAGCATTTTAGAAGAAATTTCATAAGTTTGGCTTGGAGTGTATTTCAGTATTATCGATGTCCATTTGGGATTTCGAGACTCTGAATAGCTCCGTACAGTGATTCTGGAGTTGGGGGCGTGATCAGAAGTGAATTCGGAGGTCCGTAGACCATTTTGAAACCATTTGGCTAAAGATAGAAAGTTGAATATTTTTGGAGAGTTGAACGGGGGGTTGACTTTTTGATATCGGGGTCGGAATCAAATTCCGAAGTTGGAGTAGGTCCGTAATGTCAAATATGATTTGCGTGCAAAATTTGAGGTCAATCGGACGTATTTTTATAGTTTAAACATCAGAAATAGAAGTTGGAAAGTTCAAAGTTCATAAAGCTTGAATTGGGGTGTAATTCATGAATCTAGCATTGTTTGATATGATTTGAAGCCTTGAGCAAGTCCGTGATGTATTTTGGGATTGGTTGGGGTCCCGGGGGCCTCGTGTGAATCCCGGGTGGTTAACGGATCAAAAATTGACTTTGAAGAAGTGCTGAAGCATTTGGTTGCTGGTATTTTCGCTTCTGCGGTTGGGTGACAGCAGAAGCGGAACCGCAGAAGCGAATGAATGGCCACAAAAGTGGTTTTGGACTAAGGCTTGGGGGACCGCAGATGCGGTCAAGGCTCAGCAAAAGAGGGACCGCATCTGCGGAGGTGAGGTCGTAGAAGCGAAAAATAGTGCCAAGCCCAGGACTGCAAAAGCGTCCAAGAATCTGCAAAAGCGGAACCGCATAGGCGGTTATATTTCTGCATAAGCGGAAACCAATGAAAGCAGTGGCCTTCATTTATTCTGGCTCAATGTCATGTTTTGCTCATTTCTCACTTCATGGGGCGATTTTTGGAGAGCTTCAAGGAGGGTTTTCACCATCAATGTTAAGGTAAGCTACTACTAGTCATTCCCAAGTTAAATGTAAGATTATACCATAGAATTGGACATGAGAATTAGAGTAAATATTGGGATTTTGGTTGGAAACCTAAAAAAATTATAAACTTGGATTTTAGCCACGATTTTGAGTATGGAATTAGGAGAAAATCATATATTTGAGTTCCTAAGGTCATGGGTAACCTTTATCTTTGAGAAAGTTTGGATTTCCGGGCGCGTGGGCCCGAGGGAATTTTGGTCATTTCACTAAACAAAGTTGGAAACTTGTATAATCTGAATTGTTAACAAGTATTTGAGTATATTCTCATTAGTTTATCATTAATTGGCTAGTTTTGGTGGATTGTGCATTGGTTCAAGCTTTCGGAAGGATGTAGAATGCCGATTGCGAGTCTTCGGGGCGAGGTGAGTCTCCTTTCTAATCTTGTGAGGGGGAATTTACCCCATAGGTGAAGTGAATGATTATGTGCTCCTATTTGTGAGGGATACGTATGCACGAGGTGACGAGAGTCCGTGCGTAGCTACTATTATGCTATTGTCCGGGTAGTTAGGACCCATCAGCATGTTATACTTGAATTAGTTATGAACCCATTGTATGACTTGGATTGTTTAAATCACCCTTGATTAGTAAACGAATTTAAAAAGAGATTAAACATCATTTCCTAAATCGTTAAGCAGAGAATTGGTTTATTTGGATAATTATTCCCTGATAAGATTCTAATTGACTATCTGAGCATGTATCGTGTACCTGCATCGCATGGATGATACGGAGCAGGGTGATTGTTTATTTTATGTCGACCGCATCGCATGGATAATTCGCGAGTGGGGTAATAGATCACATTTAAATTAATAAATGGATTTCTAAAAAGACTTAAGCTTCGTTTTCTCAAATTATTAAAGAGGATTGGCTTTTCTTAGATGATTGCTCCCTGTTGACTTCTTGACTGATTGTCTGTCTGTGTGTGTTTATTTTGGAATGGGCCGAACGCCTAGGTAGATTAATAGATGCATCTATAGGCGCGCCGTCGACCTTCGGCAAGTGCACATGTATTTCTGTTGGATCGGGCCGTTGCCTCGGTATGATTTGTGCATGCTTATATAGATGCCTGGATTTATTTAAGCTGTTACATGCCTCACTATGGCTCGAGATCATATTGTTAATAATGAAAAGAAACCTTGAAAATTTCCTATGAAGGAATTACGTTTTTACTTGTTTCCTCTACTTGGATAAAAATCATGTTAGAAAATAAATCCACTGTTGATATGTATATTGAGAATCAATAACCGTTGGACCATTTGACCATCTCGTCTCTACCCCTTCGGAATTAGGCGGGACACTCACTGAGTACACGTTGATTACGTACTCATACTACACTTCTGTGCATTTTTGTTGCACAGGTATATATACACTTCTATCAGCCTATTGGGCGTAGCAGCATGGATGACGCTGGGACTAGGTGAGCTGCATCATTTGAGGTGACCGCAGCTAGGGTAGTCCCTTCCAGTGTACTGTATTTACTTTTCGCCCACTGTATTTTGGGCGGATATTGTATTTTATTTCTCTTATCAGTAGTTACTCATGTACTTGTGACACCTGGTTTCTGGGTTGGTTTACAGCGGATTTTTACTAATTGTTATTATTTAAATTTGATTTCAAATAGTGAACCCTTATTTATAAAAAATGGAAGGAAAAACCTTGGATTTTCAAAAGTATTAAAAGAGGAATTAATTGATAATTTAGTCGGCTGGCCTGATAGAGATGTCCGGCGCCACCACAACCCTTAGTGGATTTTGGGTCGTGACAACATGGTATCAGAGCACTAGGTTCCCGTCGGTCTCACGAGTCATGAGCAAGTCTAGTAGAGTCTCGCGAATCGGTACGGAGACGTCTGTACTTATTCTCGGGAGGCTACAGGGATGTTAGGAGTACTTCCCTTCTTGATTTCCTTATCGTGCGGTTCGATTTCTTTGAGGCTTATGCCTTTGATTCCTTCCTACTCAATCTTACGCGATGCGAGCGCTTGCTAGAAATCGAGAATTTGAAGAATTAAAATGGCACTACAAATGTGGTGCGGGATGATTTTTCCGGTATAGTTAATTGGATTATAGTTGCTTTATGGAAGGGTATTCTATTATTCAGCTCAGTAACAGAACTTCTAAGAGCCTTGAGGCTAGGCACAGGTTGCCATGATGCTCATGAGCGATTTTCTGCAGTGTTGTTGTGATGGTAGGATGTTTGCCCACGTGTCGGGGCAATGGATGAATTGAAGGGAGGTTTACTCAGCGTGTAATCAAGGGATTCAGTATTTTATTTTTGGCAGGGGAAAAGGCAGTCGGATTAAGAATGTTCAGATGTGGGTTAGTGGAAGTAATGAAATGTGGTAATTGCAAGCGGGTTGGAGTTCCCCTCTACATTGGGGTGCTGTTGTCCTAATTGGACGTACTAAGTTTATCGATGTTAAAATCTGCTACAATTCGCCTTTATGGCAGGATATTATGAAATAGTATTGGAGTTACGACTGTCAGATATCGCATAGTGCGGTGGTTTAAGATCGAATCAGAATTTCTAATATTGATGGCTCGATAAATATGACCTTTGGAAAGGTTTAAAGTTAGCAACAATGGTGGATTCAAGTTCCACGAAGATAGATTTTATTTGAGTCAGCAATTGAGCAGCAAAGTATGAGGAAGGACATGTGGGAAGTGCCAGGCAGTGTTTAAAATTTCTAAAAGGCTGAGTATGAGCAACAAGGTCGAGTGACCGATTAAGGAGATGAGTTCCGCCAAAGTGGGAGAGTGGCGGGTGTGCATATGGGCTTGGTAGTAGGAAGACTACGCGCCTTAAAGAGAGTTTGGATCGAATTGGGGATTTTAATGATTGGTGATTGAAGCCTGCGGGTATGATGTGAAGTATGGGCTATTATGCTGCAGAAGATTGATATGGCGGAAAAGAGCTGCTTGAAGTAGATGAGGGTGCAACATAACCCTGAATTTGGAAGGATGTTGCCGCGCATTTAATTGATGTCCGCAAGGGGCGAATGGACTTGTGCAACAGGAAGGTGAGCTCGGACTCAGGATGGACTATTGGTGTCATAGTAACTGTATGCCGTGCAGCAGCATGGGAAGATGTCGGGGGGTGATTCCCCTAGGTGGGTTATTCCCCGTGAGCAGGTTAGTGGCCGTATGGTCGGCGAAGCTTCTGCAAAGAATTATATTGGTTGTTCAACAAATAGATCGGTCGTGCGAATGTGGTTAATGATTCAGAACGTGAAAGATGGGGATTTACAGGAAGATTCCGAGAAATTTTGATAACTTAGGGCACGAGGTTATGCCAATAAGAGTTAAAAAGTTTGGGCGAACTCAAGAATGTTGAAGTAATGGCTTCAAGCTAAGTGGGAGAGTCCCACCGCTTGTGATTGGGCTGCATGATTAACTACTTGCGTGATTTCTGGTTATTAGCATATTGATGGATTATTTCAGCTATGAGAAAAGACCATAAGTGGTAATTCGAGCAAATGAATTGTTGGAGGCATGCGATTGTTGGCCTTATTGGCTCATGTTCGGATTTGGAAAAAGGTTCAAGACTTATGCCTGGTATAAATACAAGTCTCAGAGTGAGTGATTTCGCCGGGTGCTTCGCCGAAAGAGTATTTATGTGTTATAAGATTTATGGAGTGAAGTATATTCGGGACCAAGTCAGAGCGGGTGGCTCTCAATAATGGTCCTAGTGGATTCAGAAGGTAGGTGTGGTGCTCAATGATTTCGAGCCTATAAGAACAATTAAGAATCAAGCTTGGAAAGCAGCTTATGAGAAGTGGCACAGAATGTTCTGTGATGGTTGGCTTGTGATGTAGCAAATGGGAAGTACGAAATGGTCCGTAGGGGTTGAGACAGCATGGTCTCGCGATTCAAGGTCACTCGAAATAAGTATATATGGAGTATGTTATGTGAGGAAAAGAGTCAGTATTATTTCCAAAGCACTCAAGGATAAATTGGAAGGAAAAGGGAGTGATTAGCCGCAGTTGAATTTGGCATGTTGGGATCTGTTATCAGTTCATTCAGCGTGATCACGTTGTGTGTATGATTTGTGACAGTATGTATCAAGCTTGTCAGCTGCCGCAATTGATGCTATTCCGAATCCTTCTATTACTATGGCTCGTTGTGTAGAAGCGGATTCTGGAAGGGTTATGGTGGCTTGGACCACTACTTGCAGATTTGCATATCCTACTGTTATGGGAAGTTACCTATGTGTTGCTATGATTCTCCTAAAGTGAGTTAAGCGAAAAGTTCTTATGTGAGGAAGTGTTAAAATATTAGTGAGTTCGGAACTACGATGTAAGTCGTGTTCTACCATATGTTGGCACGTTTGGTGCAGCGAGTAGCATGGAAATAAGAAATGAGGATCAAGGTTATAGTTTGGTGTTGACGAGGATGTCACAGGCTAGGATGAGCAAGGTAAGGATTGAATAATTAAAGTAAATTAGTATTGGCTTCAGAGTCACCTGAGATTGATGTTTTGTGAAAAAGGCTTTGTATCCTGGTTAAGGATTCTTGATCGCTTTTCAGCGTTAGTGCGACCGATGGTTGGAATGAGCAGACTCGATGTTTATTTCAAAAGATTGTGGGAGCGTGTCCCACGGGAAGATTGTGTAAGTGTGGCATGTAGTCACCTGATTAACTAAAGATTTAAGCAAGTATGAGGATTGTGGTAATAACAATTGTTTGAGAAACTATGCCTGGTGGGCACTTTGTTTATTGGGTTATGAATTGGGGAGGTTGCTCCAGTTATGACGGTTGTTCTTATGTGTCATGAGGAGAAGAGAGTTACTATGAACCTTTGAAAGGTTATTCGCCAAGTTGGTGTAATCAGAAATCGGCTTAAGATCGATGTATTGATTTATATATGTGAACAAGGCTTTATATCGGGCCAGTTGTGTTCGTTTCAGCGAGCGTTCCCTATGGAGGAACGGTCGGGGTGTTATGTTGTCATCAGCAATTCCAGGTAATGATGTATTGTGCCGTATGAGTTGCGAGACGGCTTGAGAAAATTGCTTATGTGTTGAGAATCCGCGTAGAAATGATGTGTTATGAGCAGGATGGCTTTGAGATTTATGTTGTATATCGCACCTCAGTTGTGCTTGAGTTTCGTAGCCAATAGCGCTATGTGTTTCCTCAGGGATGGTATTATGCACTTAACGTGCTTGCGACCGAAATTCGATGTTTTGTTGTAATGAGCAGATTCAGCTCGAAATGCAATCTCCTTATATGAGATCTATTTTTTTTTGTGGATCGGGTGGCACGCCGCCATGGGTATGTTATTTAGATCGGGTTGCGCGCCGCAACAGTGTGATGCCGAGTCTAGTTTTCTATATGCTATTTCTTTGTGTGTTGCACTTCCTATCTTTCTAGGAGAAGTCCGTATTAGTGTGGGGTTTAGATAATTCCTTCCAGAATTTGATTTCCTGTTTGTGTTATGTTCAGATTGGTGGCCTATTGGTGCATAGTAGCATCATATGAGATTTTAATAATTTCTGAGGTAGCTTATTGCCTGAGCAGTTGTATCGGATGTGACAAGATCCCTTGATCTAGGATTCTGTGCAATCCAGCTATACGAGGTATGTTACTGAAATAAGACCATTATTGGGTTCAAAATGAGGTAAGGGCCGTGTCAAGAGTGTAGACCTAATGTTTTGTTGACTCGGCGATTGATTATGAATGTCGGTACGTCTCTTCCGTCGTGGCGGTATGCTAAAGATTGGAGTAAGACCTGTATATGTCAGGGGGTGCAGTGGGAGCATCGGATCAGTAGGATTTTGGCTAAGTTGATCAGAGAATATTATTGTGGTCATGTGGATTTAGTGTTGCA
>MU741881.1:107695-121256 GCA_026770625.1 Nicotiana glauca
TAAAAAGAGATTAAACATCATTTCCTAAATCGTTAAGCAGAGAATTGGTTTATTTGGATAATTATTCCCTGATAAGATTCTAATTGACTATCTGAGCATGTATCGTGTACCTGCGTCACATAGATGATACGCGAGCAGGGTGATTGTTTATTTTATGTCGACCGCCTCGCATGGATGTTTCGCGAGCGGGGTAATAGATCATATTTAAATTAATAAATGGATTTCTAAAAAGACTTAAGCTTCGTTTTCTCAAATTATTAATGAGGATTGGCTTTTCTTGGATGATTGCTCCCTGTTGACTTCTTGACTGATTGTCTGTCTGTGTGTGTTTATTTTGGAACGGGCCGAACGCCTCAGCAGATTAATAGATACATCGATGGGCGTGCCGTCGACCCTCGGCAAGTGCACATTTATTTTTGTTGGATTGGGCCGTCGCCTCGGTATGATTTGCGCATGCTTATATGGCTGCCTGGATTTATTTAAGCTGTTACATGCCTCACTATGGCTCGAGATCGTATTGTTAATAATGAAAAGAAACCTTGAAAATTTCCTATGAAGGAATTACGTGTTTACTTGTTTCCTCTACCTGGATAAAAATCATGTTAGAAAATAAATCCACTGTTGATATGTATATTGCGAATAAATAACCGTTGGACCATTAGAGTGTGTCAAAGTTGACCATCTCGTCTCTACCCCTTCGGGATTAGGCGGGACACTCACTGAGTACACGTTGATTACGTACTCATGCTACACTTCTGGGACTAGGTGAGCTGCATCATTTGAGGCGACCGCAGCTAGGGTAGTCCCTTCCAGTATACTGTATTTACTTTTCTCCCACTGTATTCCGGGCGGATATTGTATTTTATTTCTCTTATCATTAGTTGCTCATGTACTTGTGACACTGGGTTGGTTTACAGCGGATATGTACTAATTGTCATTATTTAAATTTGAATTCAAGTAGTGAACCCTTATTTATTAAAAAATGGAAGGAAAAACCTTAGATTTTCAAAAGTATTAAAAGAGGAATTAATTGATAATTTAGTCGGCTGGCCTGACAGAGGTGTCCGGCGCCACCACGACCCATTATAGATTTTGGGTCGTGACAAGCTCACTCATGATACGACTGGTCGGGTCGTCACAATCCTAGTGAATGGGGGCAAAACAGACACCTTCAAGACTTCTAGGGGTATCATACAAAGGGACCCAATCTTTACATGTTCATTCTGTATATGGAGAGGCTCTCCAGGTCAATTGATAGAACTGTCCAGGATAAAAAAATGGCTCCCTATTAGTAGCAGTAGGTCTGGCCCAAAAATTTCTCACCTATTCTTTGTTGATGACCTTACTCTGTTTGCAAAAGAAAAAACTAGGAACTACACCACAATATACTCTATTATGCAGTCCTTCAATGAGGCTTATGGGCAAAAAATCAATTCATCAAGTCCAGGGTTCTCTTCTCCTCTAACATAAAGCCTGATACAATAGAATGCCTCACAAATACCCGATCAATCCAAGCTACTACATCCTTTGGAAAATACCTACGATTCCCTATGTTCCATAGGAGACCCACCAGTAGTGACTTTCAATTCATACTAGACAATATGCAATCCTAACTGGTTGGATGGAAAACAAATTATCTAAATATGACTAGAAGAGTTATCCTTCCCAAAGCCTCCCTCATCAGCATCCTAAGCCATGTTATGCAATACATCAAGTTGCCCATCAAGACTAAAACCAAATTGATAGAATTCAGAGGAATTTTATCTGAGGCACAACTCTAAATAAGAAAAAACAAAAAATAAACCTGGTAAGTTGGGATAAAGTCACTAGGCTGAAGTCTCATGGTGGGCTGGGTTTGCAAAAAGCTGAGTATAAAAATAAAGCCTCTCATGCTGGCTGTCCTGGAGGATCTACCATAACACCTCCAGCTTATGGGCTAGAGTCCCGATCTCGAAGCACTGAAACTAGAACCATACACCCAAGAAGCCAAAATCTCCAATATGGAAATGTATCCTCAAAGGTCGGGATACATGCAGCAAGGCTAGTAGATGGGTTGTCCACAAGGGAGATAGCGTGAGCTTAATCAATGATGCATGGATCCCAAACCAACCAGCAATTAGGGACTTGATTATGGGCTCTTTAACCCCTAATGACATAGCTACCAAAGTGAACATTGTCTACAATTTTGGGAACTGGGATATCTCATCAATCTCTAAAGACATACCTTAAAAAATTACTATCTTGATAAAATCACCTTTCTTCCCTATTAATTTTGCCAAGGAAGACATGCTAATATGGGGGTTGACTCCAAATGGGTCTTTCACCACCAAATCAGCCATACCTTTCTTAGCAACAATGAAGAGATTCTGTTAAAAAAGGAGAAAGGTAACTTCAATTGGATATGGAAGTTAAAAGTTTCTGACAAAATCAAAAACTTCATCTAGCTACTTGCCCAAGATAGGCTGGCCACTGGAGCCTTCTTGGACAAATTGGGGTTAATTGCAATCCTCAATGCTGTTTTTGCTCAGTAATGACTGAAACTAGTGACCACATCTTTTTTGAATGCCCCAATGCAACCCATTTGTGGCATGAAATACTAGCCAAGGGAGATACTAAAAGTCAGCAATTGAATCCCATTTTCTCAGCCTAGCTCTGGTCAATAACCTGGAATAAGCTAAAGAAGCTATCTTTTAACAATATTATCCCCTACGCAAACATCCTTCCTTTTTGCTTCTGGCACATCTGGCTTGTAAGAAACCACAACCTTTTCAATAATAAAAGAGATAACATCTCAGTAAATAACACCATCTCAAAATCAACAGAGTACTATATGTTGGCATAAAAGGGTGTTATTAGGAGGCCATTCCATGCCATAGTTAAATGGGAGCCTCCCATGAGGGGGCACTATAAACTCAACACGGATGAGACTGCCAAGGGCAACCCAGGCATTGGGGGAATTGGTGGGGGTATTCTAGAATCGTAGTGGGGATTAGATTATGGGGTATATGAAAAATATGCCACATACCACTAACACCATGTCAGAACTAAAATCACTACTAAAGGGCCTCCAAATAGCAGAACAAAATTGTTGGGTTCCCTTGGACATAGCTACAAATTTGTCTGAAGTAATAAAAATGCTACTCACAGGCAATACAACTTATGATCCTATGATTTGTGAATGCATGCTATTGATATAAAGGATGGACAAAGTGGTGGTGAGACACAACTATAGGGAGCAGAATAGGGTGGCCGATGCATTGGAAAAGGAGGCAGCAAATCAAGGTTTTTTTGGGTAGAACTGTCATGCTAACAGTTCCTCCGATGTTTGCAAATGATGTATTTTGGGTAGACATCCTAGGAAATGAAGTAGTTAGGAATTTTTTGGCATGTAACAGTGATACAATTGAACAAAATATGGTCGTTTTAGGGGGAACTGCAGTACCTCAATTTAGACAGTAATCTGCAATGTAATACCTAGTTACTTATACATCTACATATTTCCCTTTGACCAAAAAAAAGATATATATTTTATCACTCTTGAAATATTTTCTATTTTAAATTTTATCCTATTGTTTTTAATAAAAGTATCTGAATTTTAATGAATAAAATCTCTATTAAATTAAAGAGAGTTGTATAGTCATTGAATAATTTTTTTGTTATGTATTTTTCTTTATTATATTATCCAATATTGCATTTTTAATAGAACTTTTATTAGTATATTACTTTGTTTAATATTTTTGTTTACTGTTTTTTTTATAATATAATAGAAGATATATATTTTACTACTCTTGAAATATTTTTTTATTTTAAATTTTATCCTATAGTTCTCAATAATATCATCTGAATTTTAATAAATAAAATATCAACTAAATTAAAGAGACTAATATGGGCATTGTGAGCACGTAATTTTTTCCACACTCAAATTACTCCTATAGAATTCATTAAAAATTAGAATTTTTCTTTTTTATTTGAATTTTAGGAATTAATTGCAATGATTTTGTGTTTTGTTTGCATTTTTATGTGCATTTTAATTGATATAATTTCAAAAATACAAAATAGTACACTTTTTAATATAATAAAAATAAAGAAAATAACAAAAATGGTTCTTTTGTATTTCTACTTTTAATTTTTAAAATTTGTCTTAAGTTTTCTTTTAAATTAGAAATTAGTTAATTTTGGAATTTTAATTAGTATAAGTTTAGATTCAATTTGGGTTTTTTATTTTAATTCCACATTTAATAAAATCAAAAAATAATTTAAGAAAAAAAAAGAAAGCAAGCAAAATGAAAATCATTTTATCGTCAGTGATCTTCGAATCTCGCCCAAGACGCTCGAATTTTGAATCGAAGAGGCAGCAAAAATTTTCAAGTCAAGCAGTGAGTTCCTCCTCGTTGAATTATATTTCTTATTTGAATTGATTCTATTCTCGTAGTTTTTAATTTCTAGGTTAATTTTCATTTTGATTTTGGTAACTTCTGTTCTGATTTTTGTTATGATTTTGTGCTTGATGCTGATTGTTTGTTTGTTCCGTTTAGATTTTAATTTGTTCTGATTTCTGGTTTTAGTTTGATTATTAGTTTAATTCTTTGTTAAGTCTTTAATCGATCCTGTTTTGGCCTTGTTTGAATTTTAATATTTGTTTCAGTACTTGAATTAACTAGTAACCCATTGTTGTTGTTAATTAGTTAGTGTTAATTAGTTTAGTCGATTTGGTTATAGCTAAAAATATTTAGTCCTTTGTGTTTGTTTAACCATTGTCATCTGACCTAGGTTAAGAAGAGTTAGGTTAGTTGAAATGAGCTAGTAATTCCAGTTCAATAAAAGGGGTAAATTGGGCATTTCAAAGAAGGGAATCTGGTAGTAACTGAATAGAATCCCCTAGAATACTCTAGAATGGGGTTTGATTTAGAATTTTAGGAAATCTAATAGTATAACTTGACCAACAAGCTAATAGTTTAGGGACACTTAAGCAAAAATGAAAATTAAGAAAATACTATAATGAAAATCTGAAAATCTGGGGACTGCCTTCATTTTTGCCTATAAAAGGCATGTCTAGTGCCTTAGTTAAGAAGCTTACACACATCTTAAAATTCCAAAAAATTCCGGCTCCTAAATTTCCCCCCAATTCACATCTTCTGCAAGTTTGAGATCTGAAATTTGAATTTCAAATTCAAATATTCAAATTTGAAGTCCTATAGTTCAAAAACTTCTCTTAGATCTTATTTTCTGCCAAAAAATCCAAAAACAAACGAAAAATACAGTAAAAAATCCAAAAACACTGTTACATTGCATTTTCTAGGTTAATTTTGAGCTCTAGGCATTGGTTCTCATCTCTTCTAGTTGCTGAAGTTGTCAAAGGGTTCCTAGTTAAATTTCGAGTAAATTTGAGGTCAAACAAGTGTGTTTTAGTTGATTTTTTGCTGTTGATCCCTTGATAATCCTTCCTGGCATTGTGATATTGATCCTGACTTAAATTTGGTCCTGTTTGGTGCTGGTGTGAGCTCTGATTTGCTGAACTGTTGCTGACCTCTCTCTTTCTCTTGTTGCTTCACACTTCCAGGTACATATTCGAACCATGAGTTGATGTAACTTTGAAGTGAAACGATGAAATGAAATGCTCATCTATTGCCTCCTGAAATGTAGTTGTTCGAGTTATCATCATCAAATAGATAACAGTTGAGCTATATTTGTTTAAGTTTACATTTGCTTTGTGTTTACATGAACCCTGAGCTGTATAATCTGGAATGTTCCTAGATAATTTTGGACTGTTGTTAAGACTATTTTGGACTATTTGGACAATTATTGATGAAGTGTAGTATTTAGTGATAATTGTATTTAGTGTAGTATTTAGTATAGAATTTAGTGTTTGAAGTTCTATGTTTAAATATCGTATGAGCTCGTAAGTAATTGTATAAGTTCCTGTTGCATCAGTTGGCGTTAGCTTAGTATGGAATCCTTTTGATTAAATTTTAAAGATCTGTTCAGAAATAACGAAACATAAACCTGATTATTTTTACTTCAAACCTGTACATCACCTTCGTTTGTCCCCTATCTATATTCAGATGAGCCTGGTTAATTTTGTATCGAGAAGCTTAAATTTTCAGTTTTACCTGCTGTGTCAAAATCCAAAACTTGTTTGAATTCAATTCTGGACCCAAAATAACAGCTGGGCAGCATGAGCTTAGGCCCAGTTATACAAGAAGCAGCCCAGAGTTTGTGATATTCGCCCATTTACCTATTGATGGAGTATCTTACCAATTGGGCTGACGCTGAGGCCCAGTTGTGATACAACATGTTTCTTATTTTTCCTATTCCTGAATTCATTTTAAGGCCCAAAATGCTAAGGGTTGGACTTCATAATATTTGGGTTTAGGGCTCGCTAGTTAAGTAGCATGCTCGAATTAAGAGGTTCTCCTCTTGTTCGGGTGTGGACTTGAACTGGAGGCCCAAAATCCTTGCACACTTCGAATAATAGCAATTGAGGGTATTAATTATTTAGGCCCTTTTAAAGACAAATTAAATAGAAAATTATAGTTTGCTCTAAGATGGCCTTTAAATAATAAAATGAGATGAGCCTCGCCAAACCAAATGCATAAATTGCGGGGCCCTTGTTAAATGCTTATATTAAAATACTTAGAATTCGGGGCGTGCCATTTAGCGAATTTCACGGCCTCCCGCAAAGATAATAACTCGTTAGTCGCTTTAGGCACGTTTTTAATAATTTTACCTTCGTAAATACGGGTGTGCGTTTCATGCAACCTAAATCCAAATCCCAAAAATATTGAATAAGAATGTGTCGAGGATCCAGGTGTATTTCATGTGACGTGATCCAAAATATATTTTTAAACGACGTTCACTTTCTTAAAAATGAACTAAAAGCGGTAAATACTCCTAAAATTGCACTGTAGGTTGGAAACATGTATAAAAATCAGATTTTAGCCAGTTATAATAATTCAAGTGTCTGTGCTAGAACCACGGGATCCGGGAGTGCCTAACACCCTCCCTCGGGTCAACAGAATTCCTTATTCAGAATTTCTGGTTTGCAGACTTCATTCGGGAAGTCGAAATTTCCTCGATTTGGGATTCAAGAAAAACCGGTGACTTGGGACACCAAAAGCCAAACCTATCCCAAGTGGCGACTCTAAAAATCAAATAAATAATCCCATTTCGAATAATGTCACTTAAAATGGAAAAACTCCGTTATACATTATCCTTCGGGGTATGTGTGTAAAAAAGGAGGTGTGACAGCTCTGGCGACTCCGCTGGGGAACGAACCCAGAATCTTTGGTTCAAGGTTCAAGAATTCGAGCTTAGTATAACTGTTATATTTGGCTTTATCTGATTTTTCTACATGTTCCATGCTATATGTGCTGAATATTTTACCGCTTTGATATTTGTTGAAACTGCATATATAAACTGTTACGAATCCCTTCCTCTCTCTGAGTCTTCTACATCATGGAAAAGGGTGCACTCCGTGTAGCTTCTCTTCTGTTTAGAGTCTTTTCCCCATTTAGAACGAGGTTTGGATAAGTTGCTAAGCCGGCGGAGCTTATGTATCCCCGGTACGCTGCCTCCCCCTCGGCTCGAGTTGTCCGCTCGGGTAAGCCAGGTCTAGACCAATAAACCTAGGGTTTAAACCTAGAAGAGCAAAACCTCATGCCGGATCCCTAGTAGGAACGTTTGTTTGCATCATGTGCATTTGACATAGGGGACTCAACACAGGGGTCGGTTCCGTCTAGGACAGATGATCTGAACTAAAAAGACCATCCTGATGCATCTTACGTGCTACTTGCGCATTTTTTGCTCGGCTTTGTATGTTGACCGGTTTGTATATAATGAGAGAAAATTGAGAAAAATAGCAGTGTTAGGACTAAGTGAGGGTAACCACTTGTTTTGAAAACCAACGCCCAAATAGTACCGAAATGCTGCCGGATTTTAAAAAACAATGAAAAAAAATATATTTTATTTTGGCAAATCTGCCCGAACTACGCTGGTTTGATTCTCACCGGATGTGAGATACGTAGGCAACCCTCATCAGGTCCAACCCCCCTTTTGCAAAAATACCAAAATTTTAATTTTTGTCAAAATAAATCGGGTGATGCCATTCTTATTTTAAAATAAGCCGAATGTCCCCAAAGGGACGCCGGAAGGCTTTTTTTTTGCAAGAACAGCCACCCTGGGTCATTTTAAACGGTTGGCAGGCACAACCTTAAAATCTCCCTGCCGGAAGAGATGAAAGGCCGTATCTGCAAAACCGACTCTTTGTGTGCTTAAATAAAATTTTGAAAAATAGCCATCTTTTCCTTTTAGGTCAAAATAAATCATTAAAATACTCCTTAGATGTCTTTCTTTCATAAATAAAAAAAATAATACAAATTTTGAAAAATTGAGTCTGAAAAATATTTTTGCTCAAAAATCCAAAACATTTTCGTAAAAGTCCCTCTTCCGAAAATTAAGAGGAAACCTTCAAAATCCAAAAAATATTTTTCTATCGTGTTAGAAAAAGAGAAAATAAATAAAAATTCAAACAAAAATATTTCTTCTAAAACTCTCAAAGTTCCAATAAAAAGAAAAAGATTTTTAGAAGTATTTCTTTCAAAAAAGAAAAAAAAATTGAAATCAAAAATCAAAATTAAAAATATTTCCCTTCAAGCATTTCTTTCAAAAATTCCAAAAAAAGGGAGAGTTAGCTTATTTACCTTATTTGCAAGAACTACGCTTGGTCTGATTCATGCGGGGTCATGATACGTAGGCAATCTCCATAAGATTCGACCATAACCCTAAGAAAAAAAAAGAAAAAGAAATACGAGGGAAGCAAATAAAAGGAAAACAAGAGAGGAAAAGAAACGCAAAAGAAGAAAATAAGGAATCGAGAAAAAACCATGGCAAAAGAAAAGGAAAAGCAGACAATGAAAAACAGAGGGAAAAGAAAGACGGGAGAAAACAAACGGAGAACAAAAAAAAAAGGAGCAAGGAAAACAACAGAAAAGCCGGGATGACGCATGCAACTGTAGCAAACATGTAGATACTCATTTAACTGTATAGGTGCATCACACCCCAATGTGCGGTTACCTATCTGTTATTTGTTTCAAACTAACCGTGGTTGCTGTCAATTCCAGCTTAGCTTTTAGAAACGGTGGTTGGTTGTGGTACGCTGGCATCGCATCAATACTTTACCAGATCGAGAGGCAGTGTGCAAATGGCTATAGAAATGACTTTGCCCGCAATTCCTATTTTTGAAGATAGCCCCATCTCGGGGGTCCCGACATCTAAGTCTATTACAGCCGAAGAGAATCAGATACTGCGTCTCCGACTCATGGAAATATGGGATGCCTGGAACAATGGAAAGGAACCCCCAAGCACTATCCTTGGATTTCCTAACTGTTTCCTAGATCCTGAGGTGTTTCCAACGTCCCCATTAGCCACTCAAATACTCTGTTGGGACAGCCTACTATGACTGCTCATTTTATAGGAACACCTTCTGAGGTCCACCCCCAGGTGTTCCCATTAGGAGCAGCTCCAAACATTTTCACTGCTCCACCATGTTCTGTTACAACACAACCTTCACTGCCAAGGCCTTCTGTTGATCCTTCGGTTTTCACCTTCCAAAACCCTGTCTTTCAGGCGGATCCTCCTCAATATCTCACATATACTTACTCTCAGCCACCACCATATGAGCTTACACGGAGGCATGATAAAACTCCCAAAGCTCCTGAACAAGATGAGATGGCGAAAAGAATGAGGAGCCTCGAACAGAGCTTAAAGAATATGCAAGGCTTGAGTGGGCAAAAAAAGTGTCTCTTATACAGATCTGTGCATGTTCCCTCATGTGCACTTACCCTCAGGTGTTAAAATTCCAATGTTTGAAAAGTATGATGGGCACGGCGATCCCATCGCTCACCTAAAAAAGTATTGTAATCATCTGCGTGGGATCGGTAGAAAAGAAGAGTTGTTGATGGCTTACTTCAGAGAAAGCTTAGTGGGCATTGCCTCAGAATGGTACATGGACCAAGACGTCTCACAATGGCATATTTGGGAGGATCTTGCCAGAGATTTTGTAAGGCAGTTTCAATATAACATCGATATCGCACTAGACCGGAATTCTTTGGCAAATTTGAAGAAGAAACCCTCAGAAAGCTTTAGAGAATATGCTATTAAAAGGCGTGAACAAGCATCGAGGGTGAAACCTCCCATGGATGAAGTAGAAATGGTCACTGTCTTCCTCCTGGCTCAGGAAGCAGATTACTTCCAAAACATGATGTCGGCCATGGGCAACCTTTTGCATAGGCAATTAAAATCGGGGAAATGGTAGAAAATGGTTTGAAAACGGGAAGGATTTTGAGTTAGTCGGCCATCAGAGCAACCTCCCAAGCCATCCAAGGCGGGTTTAGAGGAATGGCCAAAGGTAATAAGAAAGAAGAAACGGTTATGGCAGCCTCAGGGGCAAAAAGACACCAAGCTCTTAGACCCATGTTTTCTGAGAGAACCTCTCAACACTACCACCCTCATCCTAACATGGCTTATGCTCCACAACTCTATGCGGTCATGAACGCTCAACCCTTTGCCCGACCGCAGCCACATGCCTACAGAAATTAACCTCCATTCCCAAGAAATTAGCCTCCCCACTAAAACCACTATAATCCTCGTCCTCCACAGAATAACTTTCCTCCCCGTGAGCCACCCAGAACATAAAATTTTACCTCAATTGGTGAATCTTACTCTAGTCTATTCCCGAAACTTGTCCAAATGGGTCTACAGTAGCCAGTCCCTCAGAACAGACAAAACCCGACATCGCCTGCCTACAGAGCTGGTGTCAGGTGTGCATACCATTCAGGGGAAGAAGTCCATCATACTAATGACTGTTGAACCCTGAAACAAGCGGTGGAAAACTTAATAGAGCAAGGAAAAATAGTACTGAGGGATGAGGATATCCCAAATGTGACCGATAATCCACTGCCAATCCACAACAACGGGCCGGTAATTGGGATGATTTGCGAAGACAAAGAATTTGATCCAGCCCTGAAAACCATAATTGCTATTGCCGATGTAGAAAGGAAGCCCAAGGCATCCCCGAAACAGGAAAAAGGGTAGAAGAAGAATAAAGTTGTCAAGACTGAGCCTGAGAAGAAAGCTGAAACAAAAGCAGAGATGGTGCCTCCTAAAAATGAAGTTCTTTATGTTCCGCGAGGTCGCCAAGAGAAACCACTAGTTGTAACTGCTCCGAAGAAGTTTGAAGTGAAAAAGGGGACGCAAATGTATGTGCCAAAAGGAGCTTATGTGGTACGGGGGACAATTAACTGCCTCGGCTGAGTGAGCCAGTGGTTATTGGACGCGTACCACAGAAGCTAATGACAGACCCCTCTGCGGTGCCATGGAACTATCAGCAGACAGTGGTTACATACAAGGGCAAAGAAATTTTGGGAGAACTTCCAGGAAAGACCTCTGTTGAGAAATATTCAAATATACAGGAGGTAAACAATGCCACATGAAAGCGCTTTCCATCCAAGAAGCCCGTAAGTGCTGAGGAAGCAGAAGTGTTCTTTCAAAAAATGAAAATGGCCGATTATGAGGTGGTACATTTGTATGAAACTTTTGTCAAGCCTAAATACAGTAAAGAGGAAGATGATGAGGTTTTCACGGCTGAAGAAATTGAGGAAATACGTGGGGCAATGAGGAAAATGCTCTACGAAAGCCACATGGTTCAGCCAGGAGAGGGCACTAGCACCGCTGAGGTGTTGTACATGGGACCAAACGCCAAGCTTAAAAACTGGAAGGCCATTCCCAATCAGGCGGGAGTCCCAGTAGAACCGTCTTGCTACTTTTTTTGCATCCCGAGTTATTCCAGGGTGTAACTCGGATGTTTCCCGTAGTTTCTTGTCTTTAAATTCTCGAATGCGAACCCTGTTATCTTCAAAATTCCGAGAAATGAAATCAATATTTCATCGTTCATTTTTCTTTATCCTTTCTGATTTTGCTTTTTCTTTCCTTTATTTCTTCTCTTCAGTTTTAATAATGCAGCTTTAAATAACATGACATGCTTGCGGACTTCATGCCTAGATCCCAAAACGCTGTCAAAGTTTGAAATAATGAATCAAGAATCGAAATGCAAAGAAGGTAACTTTGAGGAGAAAAAACAAAGAATTGGAACAATTGAAGGAAAAGTGGTTCACGGGTTGGAGAGGTCCATACATTACAAAAAAAGAGTATGCTGTACTCAGGGCATATCTGGGCAGTTGTACCAACAAAGAATGGCCTTCACTTACAACAAGAAGGTGCGTCCCAGGAATTTTGAAGTGGGACAACTCGTGTTAAGACGCATTCTCCCTCATCACTAGGAAGCAAGAGGAAAATTTGCTCCTAATTGGAAGGGTCCATACATAATCCGGAAGATATTGCCAATGGGAGCACTGTATCTGGGAGACATTGAAGGAAATGATCCTGAAACAGCAGTCAATGTGGATGCAGTAAAAAGGTACTATGTCTAGATCTCCTGCGGTGATAGCTTTTGTGCAATTGAGATGACGAAGGCTTTCCTTCCCGCTACCCAAACACTATCAATACTTTGTAGACCCTTTGAGCCGGTTACATTTCTTTGATTACCCTCTTTGGAACCCAGAAGTACTATCGAAAAGAAAAAGAAAAAGAAAAGAAAAAGAAAAAGAAAAAGAAAAGAAAAGAAAAAGAAAAAGAAAAGAAAAGAAAAGAAAAGAAAAGAAAAAGAACAGAAAAGAAAAACAAAACAAAACAAAAACAAAAACAAAATTCCCTGAACTATGTTTGACTTGATTCCGAAAGGATACGTAGGCAGCCTCTCGCTGGGGTTCAGTCACACCAAAACAAAAATCCCAATTTGTCACGACCCGGATTTCCCACCATCGGGAGTCGTGATAGCGCCTACTAGTGGGAGCTAGGCAAGCCAACTCTTACTTATCTTTCCATTGTTACAACTCTTATTTAAAACATTTAGCAATAATAATATGATTACAGCGGAATAAATTAATTTAGCGGAAGACTTAGTAAATGTTACTAGATGCGATACAGAAATCCAAACATAAATCACTACCCAAGAACTGGTGTCACAATACTCACGAACTTCTAAGAATACTAAACACAACCGTTTGAAAGAAATATAAAACTGTTTGTCTCGAATACATGAGATAACAGACTGAAAATAAAGATAGAGGAGACGCCAGGTCTTGCGGACGCCTGCAAGGTACCTCGGTGTCTTGCTGATCGGAATGCTAAAACTCGCACTACTGCTGCTGCTGCTGTCCGAAACCTGTATCTGCGCAAAAGAGCGCAGAGTGTAGAATCAGCACAACCGACCCCATGTTCTGGTAAGTGTCTGGCCTATCCCGGCGAAGTAGTGACAAGGCTAGAACCAGACACTCACATAAACCTGTGTAGTTAACAATATATATACAACAAGAAATGACAGGAAATAACATGTAATAATTGGGAAGGGGAAAACATACTCTGGGGTGGCAACAAAATATAATATCAGAAATAAACGAGTAATGGAATTAAAATCACTTTCAAGTTCAACTCATCTTGTTGCAGG